>JAWHQI010000261.1:1680000-1905000 GCA_033032865.1 Dactylorhiza incarnata
TAGTTAGCGTTTACAGTTCGCCGGTTAGCCTAACCGGAGGCTCGCTGCCTTCACAGACTCAATTGGGACCCAATATGTCCAGTGGATAGCGAATCCACCGACAGAGGTTTAGCTCACACAATATGCGTCTGGGACTAGACCACAAAATAGTCTTTAAGGAGCGCTACTCTTTTCACTTTATATATCCGCAGACAAGACCGCAGCATAGTCTTTAGAAAGCATTACCTCCTTATATCCCTTGAGCCAAATACTGAGCTAACATATTTGTGCACACCCCATAATAATAATCATATTGCATAAACACATCTTAAATTATCATTATTATTCTCGTCGCAAAACGAACTATTATTGCCCAATAATCAATCTAGTCGCACAGACCTCGTTGGACTGATTTTATAATAACTTAAGTCCACCATTTCATAGTTGTTATGCGCGTAATTATTTTCCAAATATTATAATTATTTTCATATTATCGTGCATCAGCACGTCTAAAATTATTAGCCTTGATCGCAACCCACTAAAAATCAGTCTGATCGCAAGGACCCCATTTGACTGAAATAATACTAGTTCGATCACATAATAATTTTATACACGTGAATTAATTACGTAAATAACATATTTTGCACGGTAATTACATAAATAATTTTGCAGTCCAACATGCATGCAGTATACAACTCGGGATCTCATTATCACTTGAATACAAGCGACTCAATCCTTCGTCATGCCTAGCGAGTTATCTTACTTATTTCGGCAGCATTTAGGTATAAAAAATACCCGTAAAAACTACGAAAAATAATAACTAGCGAGACATAAATAATGCAGTATTTTCCACCTACCTCAATCTTCACGCTCCCAAATCTGCGCTCTGAATCTTCCCTTAGTAAGGCCGGCACTTCGGCAGCACTCCGACAATTAACTGGGCGCCCGCAGAAAAATATTATTTTGGCGCCGCTTTCGCAGCACCTAGAAAAGGCTTCGTCACAAGACGAGGCCAAAAACTAGCTCTCAAGCTCCTCCCAAAGTTTCCCCGAAAGTTCGGCAGCGATCCGAAGATTTCTCACTCCTCCCTAACACCTTCTCTCTTAAATTCCCGGAGCTGCGAAAGGAATTGGAATGAGAAGAGTAGCTCATTGGATGGGTATTTATAAGGGCTTCGCAATGCCACCAAAAGCGTCTCAATCCGAGTTCTGTAGCTCCCAGAAACGCGAAAATACCATTCCAAAACAAAAGTGTCGCTTTCAGCATTCTGGATGGGCGCCACGTGCGGGCAGGCGTGGGCGGGGCGTGTGCTGGCTTGTGCCCAGCACACGCCATGGCCCAATCAAGCGCTGCCACGTGGCCAGGCGTGTGGCCCGCGCGTGGCACGCGCAGGTGGCGCCTCTGGGGCCGCCACGTGGCGCAGGGGCTGCCACGTGGCGCCATGTGGCGTCTTGTCCTCTTTTTGGTCGTTTTGGGTCTCTTTTTAGGTCCCGAAAATTCTGAAAATAGCTATCTTAAGGTTTTTCGACGTTCCGGACCCGATTCCGCTCTCCGTTTTACCAAATTTCGAACGGTTATTGCCCGATTTGCACATATTTCATATTTGCTCCGATTTTAACAAATAAAATATCGTTTTTAATAGATTTCGATATTCCGGGTCAATTGGCGGACTCAGTTTCTTGAAATTTGCGCAGGTTGCACCGAAAAACGTGTTTTTTTTTCTGACGAACTCAGATTTTGACAAATAATATGTCGTTTCTTATGTAATTCGACATTCTGAGTCCAATGGCGGACTCCGTTTCTCGATATTCGTGTTGGTTGCTCGAGATTCGTGCCGGTCGCACTGAAAATCGCGCTTTTTCGCACGAACTTCGATTTTGATTATTAATATGTCGATTCCTATGTAATTCGACCTTCTGAGTCCAATGGAGGACTCTGTTTCTCGATATTCATGCTGGTTGCTCGAGATTCGTGTCGGTCGCACCGAAAATCGTGATTTTTCGCACGAACTCCGATTTTGATAATTAATATGTCGATTCCTATGTAATTCGACCTTCTGAGTCTAACCGCGGGCTCAGTTTAATGAGATAGGGCTTTGATTGATAGTTTGGATGCTCGAACACGATTATTAAATCATAATCAATATTATTTATTTATAATTAAGACTACATTAGTACGGGATATTACAGTCTCCCCTCCTTATAAAAATTTCATCCCCGAAATTTGTTACATCAAAGTAAATTAGGATATTTCTTTTTCATGTCTTCTTCTAGTTCCCAGGTTGCTTCTTCTGCAGATCGTCCTTTCCAAGTGACCTTTACCATAGGAATAGTCTTGTTCCTCAACTGTTTATCCTTACGGTCTATGATTTGGTCAGGAATCGCTTCATAACTTAAGTCTGGGTGTACCTCTAGCATTTCTGTGTCAAACTGGATGATATGAGAGGGATCATAAATGTATTGTCTTAGCATTGATACGTGAAACACATTATGCATCCCGCTCATGACTGGTGGTAATGCAAGTCGGTATGCGACCAGACCAATTTTAGCGAGAACTTCAAATGGACCGATATATCGTGGTTTAAGCTTCCCGCTTCCTCCAAATCTTTTAATGTCGGGTCCAGGCTTCACCTTCAAGAATACATGGTCTCCGACTTGAAAATCCACTTCACGGTGCTTTAAGTCAAAATATTTCTTCTGTATGTCTTGAGCGACCAAGAGACGGTTTCGAATTATCTGAATTACCCTATTAGAATCTTCAATTAATTGTGGTCCAAGTACCGCTTTCTCTCCGACTTCAAACCAGCATAGAGGAGTACGACACCTTCTTCCATATAAAGCTTCATATGGAGCCATCTGGATACTTGAGTGGTAGCTATTATTGTAGGTAAATTGCACCATCGGAAGGTGTTGCTCCCAACTTCCTCTGAACTCAAGGATGCACATTCTCAATAGGTCCTCGAGCGTTTGATTCGTCCTTTCAGTCTGTCCATCAGTTTGGGGATGATAAGCAGTACTAAAGTTAAGTTGTGTACCAAGAGCTTCTTGAAAAGCCTTCCAAAATCGCGAGGTAAATCTTGGATCGCGATCGGACACAATCGAGACCGGGACTCCATGCAAGGTTACAATACGGTCGATGTATTTTTGAGCTAACCTTGACATTGACTCGCCAACTTTTATTGCCAAAAAGTGGGCCGACTTGGTTAGTCGGTCAACGATTACCCAAATTGCATCATTTCCTGATGGGGTTCTTGGAAGACCTACTACTAGATCCATTGAGATGTCTTCCCATTTCCATTTAGGGATTGGTAGCGGTTGCAGTTCTCCACCTGGATAACGATGTTCAGCCTTAACTTGCTGACATGTCAAACAATGTTGAACAAATTTTGCAACGTCTGATTTCATGCCCGGCCACTAGAAGTTTATTTTCAAGTCATGATACATCTTTATGGCTCCCGGATGGATTGACAGTTTTGACTGATGTGCTTCTCGTAATAATTGATTTCGAAGGTTATCAACCTTAGGAACTCCATATCTAGTACCACATCGTAGAATGCCATCATCATCGATACGAAAGTTAGATTGTGATTTTTCCACCAGGGCCTTCGACATTTTCTCCCATTCTTCATCACATTGGCCTTTTTGGATAGTTTGTAACCAATTGGGAGAGATGACCAATTGCGCTTGGCTTGTCGTACTTGTTAAGGTCCCTGCGCTCAGTTTTAATTTCTCCATATCTGAAATTAAGGCATATGCCATCGGCTCGACCTTCAATCTACGACTTAAATCATCTGCTACTACATTTGCCTTGCCAGGGTGGTACATGATCTCTAAGTCGTAATCTTTGATGAGCTCAAGCCATCTTCGTTGTCGCATGTTTAAGTCTCTTTGCTCTAAGAAGTACTTTAAACTTTTATGATCTATAAACACTTGACACTTGGTCCCTAATAGATAGTGTCTCCAGATCTTTAGAGCAAATACTACAGCGGCTAGCTCCAGGTCATGAATAGGATAACGTGCTTCTGCTCCCCTTAGCTGCCTAGAAGCACAGGCGATCACCTTTCCTCTTTGCATCAAAATGCATCCTAACCCTTGAAAAGATGCGTCACTATATATCTGAAAATCTTCGAAACCATCTGGAAGGGTTAATATCGGTGTTGATACTAGCAACTCCTTAAGCTTCTGGATGCTCTCTTCGCATTTATTGCTCCATGCGAACTTTACCGCCTTCTTGGTTAGGCGGGTCAGCGGAGTAGCAATGTTTGAAAAGTCCTTCACGAACTTCCGATAGTATCCTGCTAAACCCATAAAGCTTCGAATCTCAGTTACATTACTCGGTCGGGGCCACTCGACTATTGCCGCTATCTTAGCAGGATCTACAGAGATTCCATCAGCGTTGATGATGTGTCCAAGGAAGGCTACCTCTTTAAGCCAAAAATGACACTTAGAGACTTTTGCAAATAATTGATGTTCTCTTAGCGTTTGAAGGACCTGATCCAAATGTCTTTCATGGTCTATCGTACTCTTTGAATACACCAGAATATCATCAATAAAGATGATAACAAACTGATCAAGAAAAGATTTCATGACACGGTTCATCATGTCCATGAATATTGCTGGGGCATTCGTGACCCCGAATGGCATTACGAGGAATTCATAATGACCATATCTAGTACGAAATGCCGTCTTTGAGATATCTTCATTTCTTACTCTCACTTGATGGTAGCCTGAGCGCAAGTCAATTTTTGAAAAGATTGATGCGCCTTGCAATTGGTCAAATAAGTCATCAATCCTCGGCAAGGGGTGTCGATTCTTGATGGTCACCTTATTCAGACCTCTATAGTCAATACACATGCGCAGACTTCCATCCTTCTTCTTTACAAATAATATTGGGGCACCCCAAGGAGAGGTGCTCGGACGGATGAATCCTTTGTTTAATAAATCTTGTAACTGCTTCTTTAACTCTTGCAGCTCAGGTAATGCTAGACGGTATGGGGCCTTTGAGACTGGCTCTGCCCCAGAGACTAGGGTGATTGGAAAATCTACCTCCCTTTGTGGCGGGAGGTCGGATAGATCTTCAGGAAAAATATCAGGGTAGTTACAGACAACGGGCACATCTTTAATTGTCGCTTTTTCTCCCTCTACTTCTGATATGAGGGCAAGATATGGCATGCACCCTTGTCGTAATAACCTGAATGTGCGCAATGCAGATATTGTCGGAATGATTCCACCCTCTCCGTGAAATCTAAAAGTGGGTTTTCTTGGCTGACGGAAGGCTATTTTCTTTTTAGCACAATCAATTGTAGCTTGATGCTCTGTCAACCAATCCATTCCTAAGATGACATCAAAGTTGTTGAGAGGAAAGATTAACAAATTAGCTTCAAAACTTCGTCCCCTGATCCTTATATCTCCATGAACATATTCTCCTACTTCAACCTTCTCACCATTGGGAAGACTTATGTATGTAACCTTGTCTACCTTCTATTTTTCTAATTCAATTTGATCAACTACCGCGTCTGATATAAATGAATGTGTTGCGTTAGAGTCAAATAATGCAGTGACAGAAATGTTCTCAAATAGTATAGTACATGTGACGACGTCATTTGCCTCTCTCGCCACCTCCTTATTCATCCCATAGATCCGGGGTTGTGCAGGGGCTTGATGTTGCGGCCTTCCATTTGCTTGGCCATCATTCCCCTTCTTCGCTGGGCAATTTGCTATGCGATGCCCAGGTTGATGGCAAAGATAGCATGTGTTGTCCTTCTTATCTTCCCAGCAGACGCCCCGGTGCTTTTTGTTACACTTTGGGCAAACTGGAAAGTCATTATTCTTATTGTTGTCATTATTCTGGCGCTTTCCACGATCCTTGTGATCAAATGCCTGATTCTTCCTCTTGTTGTCCGTGTGATGATGGAGTAGAGATTTTTGACTCTCCTCAACTCGTCGAGCTGCTTCGACGAGTGAGTGATAATCATTGAAATCCAAGGGTGATAATATAGTCTGAATTGACTCTCGCAATCCGCGTCGTAGGAGAAAGATTTGCTGCTCCACCGATCCTACGACATCGGGCACGTGTCGGAGGAGAGAAGCAAATTTGGCCTCATATTCCGTTACAGAAATATTTCCTTGGGTCAGCTGCGCAAACTGCTCCTTCATCTTCTGACGAGCTGACATTGGCAGATACCAATTCTGGAATCCGCCGACAAACTCTTGCCATGAGATATTGGCCGCCTTTTTCTCATGCAACTCAATCCGCTTGTAATTATCCCACCATGCTTCAGCGTCTTTTTCCAGGATGAATTCTATCAGGGCGACTCTCTTCTCCTCTGGGCATTCAATGCCCTCGAAGACCCGCTCGACTTGGCGGAGCCAACCTTCCGCAACTAGTGGGTTGGTTGACCCTGCGAACTTGGGTGGACTTGCTCGTAAAAAGATCTCCATCCATCTTATGGGCCGTCCTAATTCCGTGTCAGATCCGCAAATAGTAGGTGTGGTCGCCCCTCGCTGCAACACTTCTGTTAGAGTTGTTATTAGCTGAGTGACAGCATCCAGATTTGTGCTAAGCGGTGGGGCAGGCAGTCCTTGAAGGTGACTACCATCATTGGTTTGCTCAGGATTAAACGAGTCAGAATGTCCCTCCGTCATTTCTGAAATGAAAATAGATGGCCTTAAAATTCCAACGAATTGAAGCTATACACTCGAAACCCACATATTTAATTAATGTATGTTTCATGATTAACTCGCAATTTCTAGCTTAAGTAGCCCATTGGCCAGGTAAGCGTAAGGTCGGTGGTCGCACTATGTTCCGTTATACACCACCTTCCTCTCGGGGGATACTAGCTCACCCCTAACCACTTTCCTAGACACCAATTAGACAACTTAAACTTCGAGTTTGCAAGCACAATGCTTTATTATACTTGTCTTTGCCCTGATCTTAATTGTGTCTACCCCACTCAAGTTGACTAACTTATGTTCATGGGGTCTAACCCTAAAGTTTTATTTATTTCTGTTCTTGCTGTGTAACTGGGCTCTGATACCATCCTGTCACACCCTGGCCCAGTAAGCTCGAGCTAACGAGGCGGGAACAGTAATGCGATTTAGGATCTTTTGTCATTAAACAAAACAAGAGCACGAAATAAACATATTTTATTCATATTTTATAATTTACAGGTACATATTTTTGTCTTTACATTTTTACATGATACATAATGTGCAGTTGTCTTCCTCACTGTGCCCTTTCATCCGCATCTTCGTGGGTACCTAGAAACATTTAGTAGGCTGGTGGGCATCTTTGCTTGTTCACCTCTGAAAAAATAACACAATATTTATGTATGTAATGCACAGTATATAAGCATGATTTAATAATGGAAGCATTAGACAAAATAAGCATATCAGCATATTTCTAGTCACCATTTTTTTATATATTTTTCTTCTAAAAAATAGCTTATTTATTAGTTAGTGCTTACAGTTCGCCGGTTGGCCTAACCGGAAGCTCACTGCCTTCACAGACTCAATTGGGACTCAATATGTCCAGTGGATAGCGAATCCACCGACAGAGGTTTAGCTCACACAATATGCGTCTGGGACTAGACCACAAAATAGTCTTTAAGGAGCGCTACTCCTTTCACTTTATATATCCGCAGACAAAACCGCAACATAGTCTTTAGAAAGCATTACCTCCATATATCCTTTGAGTCAAATACTGAGCTAACATATTTGTGCACAGCCCATAATAATAATCATATTGCATAAACACATCTTAAATTATCATTATTATTCTCGTCGCAAAACGAACTATTATTGCCCAATAATCAGTCTAGTCGCACAGACCTCGTTGGACTGATTTTATAATAACTTAAGTCCATCATTTCATAGTTGTTATGCGCGTAATTATTTTCCAAATATTATAATTATTTTCATATTATTGTACATCGGCACGTCTAAAATTATTAGCCTTGATCGCAACCCACTAAAAATCAGTCTGATTGCAAGGACCCCATTTGACTGAAATAATACTAGTTCGATCACATAATAATTTTATACACGTGAATTAATTACGTAAATAACATATTTTGCACGGTAATTACAGAAATAATTTTGTATTCCAACATGCATGCAGTATACAACTCGGGATCTCATTATCACTTGAATACAAGCGACTCAATCCTTCGTCATGCCTAGCGAGTTATCTTACTTATTTCGGCAGCATTTAGGTATAAAAATTACCCGTAAAAACTACGAAAAATAATAACTAGCGAAACATAAATAATGCAGTATTTTCCACCTACCTCAATCTTCACGCTCTCAAATCTGCGCTCTGAATCTTCCCTTAGCAAGGCCGGCACTTCGGCAGCACTCCGACAATTAACTAGGCGCCCGCAGAAAAATATTATTTTGGCGCCGCTTTCGCAGCACCTAGAAAAGGCTTCAACACAAGACGAGGCCAAAAACTAGCTCTCAAGCTACTCCCAAAGTTTCCCCGAAAGTTCGGCAGCGATCCGAAGCTTTCTCTCTCCTCCCTAACACCTTCTCTCTTAAATTCCCGGAGCTGGGAAAGGAATTGGAATGAGAAAAGCAGCCCATTGGATGGGTATTTATAAGGGCTTCGCAACGCCACCAAAATTGCCTCAATCCGAGTTTTGCAGCTCCCAGAAACGCGAAAATACCATTCCAAAACAAAAGCGTCGCTTTCAGCATTCTGGATGGGCGACACGTGGCCCGTACGGGCGCCACGTGGCGCCCATCCGGGCAGGCGTGGGCTGGGCGTTGGCTGGCATGTGCCCAGCACACGCCATGGCCCAATCAAGGGCTGCCACGTGGCCAGACGTTTGGCCCGCTCGTGCTCGCGCAGGTGGCGCCTCCAGGGGCCGCCACGTGGCGCAGGGGCTGCCACGTGGCGCCATGTGGCGCCCTGTCCTCTTTTTGGTCGTTTTTGGTCTCTTTTTGGGTCCCGAAAATTCTGAAAATAGCTATCTTAAGGTTTTTCGACGTTCCGTACCCGATTCTGCTCTCCGTTTTACCAAATTTCGAGCGGTTATTGCTGGATTTGCACATATTTCATATTTGCTCCGATTTTAACAAATAAAATATCGTTTTTAATAGATTTCGATATTCCGGGTCAATTGGCGGACTCAGTTTCTTGAAATTTGCGCAGGTTGCACCGAAAAACGTGCTTTTTTTTCTGACGAACTCAGATTTTGACAAATAATATATCGTTTCTTATGTAATTCGACGTTCTGAGTCCAATGGCGGACTCCGTTTCTCGATATTCGTGCTGGTTACTCGAGATTCGTGCCGATCACACCAAAAATCGCGCTTTTTCGCACGAACTTCGATTTTGATTATTAATATGTCGATTCCTATGTAAATCGACCTTCTGAGTCCAATGGCGGACTCCGTTTCTCGATGTTCGTGTTGGTTGCTCGAGATTCGTGTCGGTCGCACCGAAAATCGCGCTTTTTCGCACGAACTCCGATTTTGATAATTAATATGTCGATTCCTATGTAATTCGACCTTCTGAGTCTAACCGCGGGCTCAGTTTAATGAGATATGGCTCTGATTGATAGTTTGGATGCTCGAACATGATTATTAAATCATAATCAATATTATTTATTTATAATTAAGACTACATTAGTACGGGATATTACACCTTCTCAAGAGGCTTAGCAACAAAAGATTTAATCTTTGGTGCTTTCTTAGCTGACGGTCCATGCACGAATGAACCATAGTCTTTGAGAACTATCTCTTCATAAGGAGCATTGAAAGCAATCATTTCGAAGTTTCGGGGACGGCTCCAACCATGGTTACTCTTACTTGACTCAACGTGAGTTGGTCTCGTAAAGTGACCATACATTGTCTCAAAGTCATACGTGTTAGTGGGAAACACCTTTTTGAAAGAAGGTTGACTTTGATCAGCCTTACCCTTACCTTTAACGACTCTTTATTTTTGCAGCCTCACTTTTCTCGATTTCAAGACCAAGTCCACTACCCTTCTTAGGAGCAGAAAATTCATCAATGAGTGGAAGGATGGTCTTTGGCTTTGAGAAGCTTTCTACGAGCTTCCTTTCCACCACTAACCTTTCTTCCAGTTCTTTGATGGCTTTCTCCTTTAGATTTATTAATTCAGTGGAGCTTTTTAATTCATCTTTCAAGATTTGGATTTCATTTTTGAGAGGAGTTAATTTTTCAATTTCCTCCCTCAAATCTGATTCCACCGTCTTGAGAGATTCAATCTCTTTTGCTTGAGATTTAACTACCTTGCGGCATTTGTCAAATCCCACCAATACAGATTTATGCTGAACCATTAGATCTAAGTCTTCTTTTGAAGAATGGCCTTCATTTGCATTGGATCCAGTTTCAGAATCAGAAAGAGGAGTGTGCGAGTTTACCTTCCCTTCATAAGGCATGTCGTAGTTATCCGAATCTGAATTTGCCATAAGCCCAAAATAGGCTTCATCATTTGAGCTTGACTCGACTGAGTCGCTGTCGCTAAGAGTCTTCAATTTCTTAGCGATGAAGCTCTTTTCTTCTTTCCCTCTTTCTTCTTGTATGGACAGTCCGTACTTAAATGTCCTGGCTTATTACAGCAATAACAAATAATATCAGTCGAAATATGTTTATTCGGTTTAGTTTTATACATGTCGTTGTTGTGTTCCTTCTTGTGATATTCATCATCACATCTTGATCTTCTATGATTTGAAGAGGACTGACTTTTCCTTTGGCTTCTTTTTCTGAGCAACCTCCTGAATCTCTTGGAGAGCGAAGAGAACTCTCCATCAGACATATCAGAGCTTGAGGGGCAAGCATATGATTCATCATCTTCATCTGAGGATTGCCTCCTGACAGATGATGTAGCTTTATTTCTTCTTGACCCTTCGGCTCTCAACGCTACAGACTTCTCTCGTCCAGAAGTCGAGCATCCTTCTTCTTCTGCTTTTCTGATGCTGAGTTTTAGTTCATGGGAAAGAAGTTTCCCAAACAGTATCTGTGGCTCCATCGTAGCCAACTTTCCGAATTCCCGGATGGCAATTGCCTTGGTATCCCATTCTTTCGTCAGGGATCTCAAGATCTTGTCATTCAATTCTCCGACGGTGAATTCTCGGTCTAATTCATAAGACCGTTTACGATCTTAAAGAACTTCTCATAAGTATCAGAAATGGAGTCTCTTGGATCTTGCTTGAATGTTTCATATTCTTGGTTTAGCAACGATCGTCGATCATCCCTCACTTCTTTTGTACCTTCCATAAGAACAACTAGAGAATCCCACATCTCCTTGGCAGACTTGCAGTGTATAAGGTTTTGCAACATAGAATTGTCCACTGCACCGGCAATGATGTTCTTTGCCTTCTTGTCCAAGGCGACGAGAGCAATCTCATCTTTAGTTAACTCCAGCATCTTCTTTGGAATTTGAATGGTTGAGTTTATTGAAGAAGGTTTCATCGGAACATGAGGACCTTCCTCAACTATCTAAAAAATTCTCGGATCGGTGGCTTCCATGTAGAATTTCAATCTTTCCTTCCACATGGGGAAGTTATCCTTAGAGCAGACAGACAGCTTGACGGAATCCTTGGATTTTTCCATTCCAAACATACTTGCTCTTGCAACTAGACTTAGAGATCTTGTTCAAGGTGTTAACCTTTAGCAAACAACCTGGCTCTGATAACAATTAAAAGTGTCTAGTTGCGAGCCTAAATCACCTAGAGGGGGTGAATAGGTGGATTCTATGGTTTTTTGCGGAATTAAAAACTTTAAGTAAAAGCGCACAAAAACCAAAAGAGCACAGCTGTAACACCCTGCCAGTACAAATAATATAACAGTAGGTCCGGTCGGGACCCCATGCCATACTATACACACTAGCTAGGCATTATAAGGTGATAAACAGAAAAGAACAACAACTACACGAGAGTATAAAAAGTAAGCGGAAGCATTTGGATTAAACACCATTTAGAATTGTCCACTATCCCAGGAATGAAATAAATAGAGTTACGGCCTTAAGGCCTTACATTTAACAAATGTATAGAAACTCAAAACATACATCGGCACGCAGGCCGGCAATACATGAAACACAGAAAAGAGGCTGGCCTTCGAGGGCCAACAAGCAAAAGGGCCACCGCCCGCTATTTCCCGCTAGGCTCACCTGCACCTGCAACCAACATCCAATAAGAGGTAAACGAGGGTCAGCTATGAGCTGACCACAAACCGCATAACGATCCCACCCCCCCCCCCCCCCCGGCCATCTAGCCGGCTCAGGGGCGTGTCACCGCTAACCTGCAAGCAAGCCGTACATACAACATGTAATAATATAAAGAAAGTGCAAACTACACTACACAAGGTGAGGCTTCAAGCACAATCAATCTTCTAGGTTGAGCATCAAGTAAAAGGGAACCTAGGTATGCACATGATGTTGGTTGGGTTCACCCAAAGGTTCCCCACAACCGCCTAAGCAACCGCATGAGGCTAACATAACATCAATTCATCACAACACTCCACCCTAAGGACATAGCCTTAGGTGGGGAAAAAGAGCTTTTGGTCTGTCTAGGTAAGACACCTTCCACGACCTCTCCCATGATCACACGGCTTACATGAGGTATGGACCTCTCACCGATCTGCATGGAAATGAGTTCGGTTCAGCTTTGCCCGTGCTCTAACGGTCGCGATCTATCGCACGACGCGGGTATGGCTTACCTCGGCCCCTAAGAGTTTAGCACATCAAGTGCCCACATAATTAAGCTACGCATCTAATCCTTTCACGCGGACTTAGACTTCGCAAATAACAACCAAGAAGGAGGTCCAAGACGACACCTCTTCAAATCTAGTGGCGAAGGTTTGCATTCAACCACCCAAGCAAGGGGCTTTCGTTAGGCTCTCAAAAGGCACCTAAAACTCAAGTCCCGCAACATAATAGAAGATCCCACGGAGACATTCTCCGGCACGCATTCTAGGCTTAACCTAAATGCAACGTCGCAATCCAAGCATCACCGATCCGGGCTCACGACCACGAATAGGCTTCACACAAAATGCCTAAATCCGCACGACTATCGGATTTCTAAATGCAATATGCCGGGGACGGACACAATCGACCCGGAGTTCCGAAGAACTGGAGGAAATCTTACACTTCACCCAGTTGGTGAAAGGGATTCCTCATGCAAGCATAGAAAAAAGGATGAGAGGACAAAACACGTCCTAAGACCGGGAGGAAGGATCATTACCCTTGGAGCTTTCTTCTTCGCCATAGATCTGAGATTTCACTTAGATAGAAAGTTTCGCAACGGCCTACACTTTCCAAATATGAAAACGGCTCGCGAATCGGAGCTCCGAAGCTCGGGCAATGGCAGAAGATGACTCCTTCTTCTTCCTCGCTGATCATTGTTTTTCTCTCGGCTTCCGTCTTTCGCACTTTCAGAGATAAAGTTTTAGGCGTTAAAGAGGATCTATATACTCCTCTGTACGAACCCTAGGATACCCCAGAAAGAAATCCCAATGCTTGGATTTAAAGCCCTCGATCGGACGGCCGCAAAAAATAGAGTCATGGGTCTGTTATTTCACAAATCGCTGAACAGATACTGCGTTCGACGAATCCTTTCAAGCTGCGCTCGACGAACAACTTTGATTCTGCGTTCAACAAATTTCAGTAAAGCTGTGTTCGACGAAGGTTATAAAGTTGTGTTCGACGAACATCTAATATACCTGCGTTCGACGAATGGCTAACAAACTTGCGTTCGACGAACAACTGTCTGCGTTCGACGAACGACGGGCTGCGTTCGACGAATGGCTGCTAAGCCTGCGTTCGACGAACGGCTGCTAAGCCTGCGTTCGACGAATGCTAAGGCAGATTCAGCTATATACAATAGACGAATTCGGCTATACCCATTAGACGAATTCGGCTATAACCTTAGACTATTCGGCTATATACATTAGACGAATTCGGCTATACCCATTAGACGAATTCAGCTATACCCATTAGACGAATTCGGCTATAAACTTAGACTAATCGGCTATATATATTAGACGAATTCGGCTATACCCATTAGACGAATTCGGCTATAACCTTAGACTAATTCATAGAAATAGCCGGATTTCGGCCAACTTGCGCAACACAAGAAATTTTGGGGTGTTACAACACCACCTCTCTTAAAAGAATTTCATCCCGAAATTACGAAAATAATAGCAACAGAATTTAAATTATACCTGAGAGAAAAAGCTCTGGATACTCCGCAAACATTGTTTGCTCTCTTTCCCAAGAGAGTTCCTCTCTTCCACAATTATTCCAACGGACCTTGACCATCCGAATGGATTTGTTCCGCAACTGCTTTACTTCTGTGTCTTCGATGCGAATGGGCCTTACTTCCGTCGTTAGCCCACCATCTACCGACCCTTCGTTGACCGCAACTACAGAACAAGGCTCTTTGACAGCCTTCCGCAACACAGAGATATGAAATACATCATGCAGCCCGCTCAGCTACGAAGTGTAAGATCTCTTTTCTCAAAACCCGTTCGGGTACATGAAAACTCGAACCTCTCCCGCATCGCACGGTTGAGGTGGATCTTTGCCCAGAATCGCTGCCTTGCGGTGCCACCAACACTCGGGTTGGCTAACCCCGCTCGGCACCGACTCTGACGGCTATACGATCATAAGTAAATATATGCCAAAAGTAAGTACAGAATTAAAGGCATGTCCACAAGTCACAACATCATATAGAATATAATGAAACAGAAATGTCCAAAAAGAGACAGTACAAGCAAAAGGGGGCTTAAGCCCGATACATATCCAAAATAAGTATTCTCTCTCTCTCTCTCTACAGCATGCGGAAAAAACAAAACTCTCAAATACTAAAATCTAACTATCTAATCATCAACCTGTGGCGTCGTGGTAGTACGCTGCATCCGATGCTCAGGTCCTGCCATCTCGTCCTGCTGCGCGCGGGACAACTCCGTCTCCTCGGACTCCTGCGGTCACAACCGACCGTTAGTCATAAAGACTAAGTCGTTTTGTCCTCGCCTCCCTCCACGACTCCTAGGAACCGAGCGGGAGGAAGAAGCGGAGGTCAACAAGGGGTAAACAAAGAAAGAGGTGACATGGCACTAATCTAGCAAGTATAGGAAAAGCAGTAAAACTAGCTAGCAGCATAGTGCAAATAAATGGCAGTAAAGTAGAGCATGAAGTAAACCAGTAATAAAAATGCGGTGTAAGTAACACTAATCTACCATCACAGATTCGTACTTTAACTTATATGAACGCCCATACGACATATAAGTTAAGATGTCCAGGTAACCCATCATATAAAAGAGCCCATACTAATTTATATGATGGGGGTATGCTAATGTGTATGTTATGATATGCTATGCTTATGATGATTTAGTGTGTTTATGCAATGAGACTCACCCACACGACTCCATGCGCACAGACCTTTATAGTTCCCAATTTGTTAGAAAGGAAGCCAACCTTTCGGGTACCGACCGTCGTGGCTCACGGTGGCAGTGGATCGGGCACTCCACATCCTAGGCGGTTATGCTCACTACCAAGCCTAGACCTCACGTACGCCTCAACGCTAAGAAGACAACAGCGGAGCTCCTGCGTACTCTTGCTGGAATCCACCAGACTTTAAGGTCGGGGCGGGTTATTAGGGATTGTCCTCCAGACCGCGGTACTCAAACTTACCGGCCCTCTAAACCTCACCCTCACCTGAGTCAACGTACTACCGTCGGTGACACGACTAGCCTAGTACCGAAGACTCGCCACTATTTGCATAAGAAACAGGTGTTATTAAGTCCACCCGAGCCTCCGGCTCAGGGACTAACACACAAGCTGATCCAACCCATCTCCTCCTCGAAGGAGATCCATACTAGCTTGCTGACCTAATTAGGCTACTGTTGCCTACAATTTAGTTAGTATTATAATTAGGGTGAATCTTGGACTTCCCGCGGTATACCCCGTAAGGGGGCCCCCAACGGTACTAAGAATTCAATGGGCTCAACCCCACCATCCTCCTTCTCAAGACAATTACTTTAGTTGGTGATTAACCTTTAGTTCACCCCTCTTTATTTCATATAATTAAAGTGACGTAGCTCAACACCCGGCCCACCCAAATGGGTTGGACGAGCCTCCACACCTCATACACTAACCCTAGCACAATCTCACTGCTAACCCTAGGTTTGACCCTCCTTGAGTCATTGCGAGCTATAACTCAAATACTGAATGGATATAACTTCTAACACTACTTAGGGGTCTGAGTCGTCTAAAATTCAAAATTCTGTTTTTACTAATCGCAGACCACTAAGTTGAACTAACCTCAAACCTCATAAGAGAATCCTTCTAAAAACTCATCACCAAGGTCTGGTATAATTATCCTAGGCTCCCACTGACCTTAATAAGGTATGTTCCAATTTCCATAATTTTCCATATTAATTTGGCATTTATTATTATTTAAAGTAGTTAAGTCTTTAAGTCAAATTACACATGATCTATCCTCACAATGCTTCTACATGCTACATAAAAATTATCAGTAAGGTAATGTTCCATATCAAGGTGGTTTACTGAGTTTCAAGACCATAGGATGTCATGTGGCCTGCTAAATCATCATAGTTGTATAATTACCAAAATGCCACTATAATTAGGAAAAATAGTCTTTCTCGTCTGAAAATTCTACAAAAATTACCAAGTGTCCAAATGGTGGTCTATAGTCCCCTGCCAAATGATTGTATTATTATCATATGATTTGACTGATTAAAATGATTTAACATCCAAGTGTAGTAATTACTAATTTCTACATGATGTACATAAAATACAAGTCCACAGGCATCCAAATAATTATCATGGGCATGTATCAACATAAAATGACAGATAACCAAGTTTCATAATTTTTCCCAATGATTTGACATTTTAAAATGATTTAACATCCAAGGGTTGTAAATACCAATACCTACATGATGTACATGAAATACAAATCTACAGGCTTCCAAATAATTATCATGGGCATACATCAACATAAAATGACAGATAACCAAGTTTCATAATTTTTCCCCATGATTTGACATTTTTCAAAATTAAATTCCTCTTAGCTAGTAAGCACTTAAAAATTCCTCCACAAGGGGTAACACTTCAATAAATCATAATAAATTTACCATAGCCTATTCTCATCCCAATTCAGCCACTGTTAAAGTTTCAAAGCCATACAAGGTCATAAGGCCATGCATTTTATTTATTTAAGGAAAAAGTGGCAATTTCATTTATTAAGAGAAAAATACCCAAATGATTCCAAAAATTCCCATTAAATTATCTAAGCCATTTTATGCTCCTAGAAACATGACTACAAAGTTCTGATCTAAGTCAAGGACATTTGGTCCTATGTCCTTCACAAACCCTAAATTGCAACCTTAAGGGTTTACCCTTAGGGTTTTAGGACACCCCACCCTAATGGCTCCAAATGCTCCATTAGGGGGTGTCACATGCAATTATATATCATTACCTACATAATCAACATGATGGGAGGAGGCTAACTCACTCAACTCCTCAAAATGGCCTAAACCCTAATTTGCCCCTTAAGGGCCCTCATTAGGGTTTCCCATTTTCCATATCAAACCAAATCCAAATGGAGTGAAAATTTAGGCAGGCACTACTCATGTACTAAAGAGCATACTACCAAAATTTGGTGTCATTTGGACTTCATATGCTCCAAAAATTAACATTATTTAAATATCTTAAATACCACAAAAACTATAGGTAAAAGTGCCATCAAGGGCTGATCTTTGGGCAGAGGGTGCCCCTAGGGTATACATACCCATGGTTAAAATATCAGCTTCAAAGCTTGAGGGGTTTAGGCTAGGTAATTATTTTAGTGGACTGACCTAGTGTAGGACCAGTCCTAGTAAAACAGCTCCCTAGGGAGTTGTGGGTCACCAAATGACTTGAACTCAAGCCCTAATGAAAGTCAAGACCAATGAATACAACTTTCATGTTGGGCACTTTTTCTAATTCAGCCATTAAGAGACCTTAATTAATTATAGAAGTGACTGGTTAAATAAAGACAGAAAATCTAATATAAAGAATTAATTAATTAGAGAAAATAGTGATGCGCACGAATCTTGGCGCAAATCTAACGGCAGCCGGCTCGTCTTCCTCATCCAGCCAACAGCTGTGATTCAACCGTGCTGGGCGACTTTGCGAGTGAGATTCCCGGCGATCCAGCCACCACCGCCGGCCAACACCACCGACACCTTCGTGGTGGCGGGGCTACCATCCCTCGGCGACTGGCGGCCGGAGGCGGCGGTTTTCGGCGATCCCAGGCGTCCCGATTCGAGCCGAAATCCATGGAATTAAAGAGTGGATTCGGGCTCAATTGAGCCCGATCCTTCTTCGTTTTGTGATAGGAAGCTAGCGTGGGGGGAGGGGAGGAGAAACGAACCGTGATTGGGGCGTGGCGGCGGCTCCGGCGACGGTTCGCCATGGATTTGCTTTGCTCCGGTGACCCTGCTCCCGAACTCGTTTCTCCGGCAATAGCTCTGCTCCAGGTGTCGTTCCCAACTACTCTCTCCCTCCTGTAGGTGATGGTGTGTCTGGAATGAAGTGAAGAGGCCTCTATAGTTGGTTTTGAATTGAAGCCTCCTCAGTTAGCCACCTTGCTGCCACCCTCCTGCAGCTGCTGGTCTCCTGCTTCCCTCTGGGTCAAGCCCAGACCCACAGCAATCAGGGTTGGCCCCTAGGCTGATTGGAGGTGGAGTGTAGAGGGGGGGGTGTTAGCTTTTGCTTTCTCCTTTTGCTTTATGCTTTTTTAACCACTTTTTGGTCCCCCTCTCATTTGACTAATCACACCATGGCTTGGGTTCAGTCCTAGGCTGATATGGTCAAGACCTAAGTCCATGAATAATGGTTAATTGATGGGTGTTGGGGTTCCAGTCAATTTAGGCTTGGAATTCACCTTAAAGGGCTAGGTTGACCATGGTTGACTTTGGTCAACAAGGTGGGTGGGTTGACCCCACTTGGGGGGTCATGGGTACCTTAACATCACCCAACATTGGTTGGTCCATGGTGGGGCCCCAATTGGTTCAATTTAATCAAAGGGTGTAGATTTGACCAAAATTGGGTAAAGTTTGACTTTGGTCAACTTCATGCAATTGGGTCCCACCCAAGTGCAATTTCCATCCTATTGGTCTCCCTTAGTGGTTAGGGCATCACATGTGAGGTCAATTTGGACAATTGAGGATCAATTGGCCTAAGGGAGTGATATTGGACCATGTTGATTTTGTGCCTTTGGTGTGCACTTAGCACACTCCACTTGGCCCAAGGGCCCTAGTGGCCACTCTGCACACCACCCATGCCCTAATACCAACTAGGGGTCTAGAAGGACTGGGGATGTTATAAATCCCAATAAACAAAAGAAGTATTTCGTCTTTGAAATTTAGGTTCGGGTCTACGGGTTGTAAGTACTTATAAGAATAAAGGATTTCAAAGACGTTTAATTTGCACCTGAAGTGATGAGTTCCGGGAAACGTTGTTGCATGAAGTCCAAGGGCACCCAGTTATGCTCCTCTTGCCCATGATTGAAATATAATAATCGGACATCGGAATCTCCTTCCACGGAAGAACTCGAACCTCTATTATATGTTGCCTCGCATCATAAAAACTTTGCCTCCCTACCTTGGGCCTCCAACATCCGATACTGAATCGGTCGTGCACGCGTATCCGTCTCTTTTATGTAATCTGACCCTAAAAACTTCGGGTCCTTGTTCTGAATCCAAGAAAGCGGTGTGTAACACTTTCTCCCATACGAGGCTGCGCACAGCGTCATGTCGGTATTTGCCTGATGACTTATTGCTATATCAGAGCTCAAACTGGAGCAACAGTCTTTACCAAGATTTCTCGTTGCACTTCTACTATTCCTAGCTAAGATTGTCGGCAATATTCCTACCAGGGGTTAATTGAAGGTTTATCCCGTCGCTCAGACCATCGTGCCACTAATCACAATGCGGGTTCTACTTTGCTTCATCCCGGTAATAAATAGGAAATAGACACTTCGAAATCAAAACAATTTAACCAGGTGTGGGTGTTATCAAAATCACTACACCCCCTGGAGGAGGATCTATCTGAAATACATAAGATCCTACAGAGTTAATTTATATTATCATGCCGTGCTGGATGACACAGAAATCCTTCGAGTTCAACTTAACTTCCTAAGGTCGTATTCAAAAACCATGCTTACATAATACTCTGCTCAAAAACCGATTAGCAAGGACGTGATCATTTAGCCGACCGTCATTGTCTATTTTGATTCTTCCCTATACGATTCCCTTCCACGTAGGTGTTCAACACCACCTACGCCATGAGACCTTATCCCTTAACATATGAGGTCTCTGCTGATAAACCGTTTCCGACTCAGCGGATATAAGGTCAGGTTTATCAGCTACAGAATGATAACATAAACCTTGATTATACTTGGACCAGAGTCTCTTATGTCCTACGAATGCTACATGAGGTTAACGCTTCCTCACGTTAAAAAAAAGGTAAATATCCTCCATGTTTTTCTTTGAGGAACATAACGTTTGTAGTTTAAAACTAATGTTCATGAAATGACTCCCAACTACTTTCCATATCCACTTGGTTCATAACTCATGAGGGTAAAACCCTTTCTATCATGACATGTTTTGACACAATTGATTTCAACATGAAGGGTGTCTCATTAAAGCCCATTAATCCACGAGAAGTTTCACCATTTATAATTTTTTGGAGAAAGTGTAAGTTCTGGTTCTTAAGATCGGAGGATTGTATGTAAATTATATATCTTCAATATATCATTCGTCAAATTTCACTTTAGGTTTCCAATATCGAGTGGACTAAACTTCCAAAGTTAAATAGTCTCATCTCACTTAAGCTATGAATTAAAAGATTCATCATAACGACCCTTCTCTTAGCTGTGTCGTCCAAAATTACGTTGATAAATATCATCAAGTAATATTAATAATTTCAAGCGGGAGTTGATAGTAACAACAACTAACCATTTGTTTTAACTCTCAAATCCTCAACATTTTAGTACATGATGGTCGTTGTCATTTTTCCCGAGATCCGAACATAGTAAGATCTTCCACCTTAACCCTAAATAGTTTTATCCTCATATTATAAGATCCAAAGAGTCACTTTCCTAAGCTCTCGGGTTATGCATAAACCAACTCTAAGAGTAAAATGATATTAACTAAATTTACACCAAGGAGAGGGCTTGAATTTTTAATTAAAATTATTATCTGAAAATTATCTTTGAAAGCCCTGAAGTGTAAGAAGCTCTAGTTGTAATTTTTTTTTTAACTTGCGAAAACTTGATTCCAATCTTCAAAATTTCACGATGTGACACCTCTATCCCAAGCTACTAAACCTGGCATTCTTCTTGTTTTTCAGTACTTGACTTAATCGAGACATTTGTTCAGACGTCAATGTTTATAAATTGTTCTGATAACTCTACAAATCGATGTCTCGAGGTTAAGAAGGTTTATTTACAACAATACACTTGTAGGTATGTTACGATAAACTGATTATTTCTTATGGTCATGAGAACTTATAGCCCAGTCTTACTTCTATCCATTCTAAATCTTACTTGGTCTTGAACTGAATTTGCCGTTTATGACGTTTTTCCCTTGTGACCGGTAAGAGCTTGATGACCAAACGTCCTTATAAACGACAAAACAACATTGCTTGGATCAGGAAGTTAGAGAAATTCCCTAACTTCTTAACCTAACCTTCTTGATTCCGAGAGTCTTATGCTCATACACTGGACAACCCTTTACGTATAACCAAATGATTAACAAGTTAATCACTTTTGTCGACCTAGATTCAGCCTTGGAGTAATAAAATGAGTACACGCTCACTCTTGAAGTGTACCATTCATTTAACTTGCCAGTATAACTATAGCGGTCACCACTTGGTATAAACAATCCCCACCATTTAAGGTGAAGTAATTCTCCAAGGGTCTCAACTTCTAAGGAGGGTTGGTCCACTAACCAAAAGTGTATGAATAAGATCTCGCCATTACCCCGAGTATCATTGAATACTCCAAACCTCAAGATTACTACGCAAATGTCACAACATTTTCTAAATAAAGTCTAGGGGCAATCCAAGTCGGTATTTTATTGGCCCAATAAACAAAAGGATAAGCCCCTACCGATTTGGGCTAAGTCTCTTCAATACTTATACGGTATAATCATCTTACATACGTACATAAACTTTAGGGCGTATATTCTCTGACTTGGTGTTCCACCCTGAGACATATTGTTATGATAAGACTTAGGCTCCCAATGTTATAAGTTATGCTAACTTTTCTGAGTTCCCTATATGATTAACTAGGCAAGGGGGCCTTTTCAAAAAAATTCAAATTCCAATTCGACCTCTGGTATTTTATGGTGGTTGCCTCAACGTACTGTAAAGGGAAGTATCAAGTTATGGTAAGGGAGTTATGCTTATGGGTCTTCTATTACTCTAAAAGAAGGCTACAGACACCCGATCTCCTCGAGATGGTCCTACCACTTGGTAGTAAAGCGTAATCTTTAGCGTGAAAGTCTCAACGTCTAGACTTATACTAACTTCTTCCCTTGGTTACGTTGGGTATCCTTAACCTTCAACCAAATCTAGACCCAAGGTCGCTCTTTAGACTAGGATGCGTCACTAAATTGTCAAAGTAAGTCAAAATTTGACCTAACTTGTTGCTTAGTGGACTATTTTATGTGATTTCATACATGGACACACCATAGCTTTCGCTGCATAGTTTATCCGCAAACTACACTCGAGCGGGGTGACCCAGTATGTTGTGGACTGTTCTCTTATGATCGTTCGTTCAGTGATACCATTTGTAAGATCTCTTTTCTCAAAACCCGTTCGGTACATGAAAACTCAAACCTCTCCCGCATCGCACGGTTGAGGTGGATCTTCGCCCAGAATTGCTGCCTTGCGGTGCCACCAACACTCGGGTTGGCTAACCCCGCTCAACACCGACTCTGCCGGCTATACGATCATAAGTAAATATATGCCAAAAGTAAGTACAGAATTAAAGGCATGTCCACAAGTCACAACATCATATAGAATATAATGAAACAGAAATGTCCAAAAAGAGACAGTACAAGCAAAAGGGGGCTTAAGCCCGATACATATCCAAAATAAGTACTCTCTCTCTACAGCATGCGGAAACTACAAAACTCTCAAATACTAAAATCTAACTATCTAATCATCAACCTGTGGCGTCGTGGTAGTACGCTGCATCCGCTGCTCAGGTCCTGCCATCTCGTCCAGCTGCGCGCGGGACAACTCCGTCTCCTCAGACTCCTGCGGTCACAACCGACCGTTAGTCATAAAGACTAAGTCGTTTTGTCCTCGTCTCCCTCCACGACTCCTAGGAACCGAGCGGGAGGAAGAAGCGGAGGACAACAAGGGGTAAACAAGGAAAGAGGTGACATGACACTAATCTAGCAAATATAGGAAAAGCAAGCAGCATAGTGCAAATAAATGACAGTAAAGTAGAGCATGAAGTAAACCAGTAATAAAAATGCGGTGCAGTAAGTAACACTAATCTACCATCACAGATTCGTACCTTAACTTATATGAACGCCCATACGACATATAAGTTAAGATTCCCAGGTAACCCATCATATAAAAGAGCCCATACTAATTTATATGATGGGGGTATGCTAATGTGTATGTTATGATATGCTATGCTTATGATGATTTAGTGTGTTTATGCAATGAGACTCACCCACACGACTCCATGCGCACAGACCTTTATAGTTCCCAATTTGTTAGAAAGAAAGCCAACCTTTCGGGCACCGACCCTCGTGGCTCACGGTGGAAGTGGATCGGGCACTCCACATCTTAGGCGGGTATGCTCACTACCAAGCATAGACCTCATGTACGCCTCAACGCTAAGAACACAACAGCGGAGCTCCTGCGTACTCTTGCTGGAATCCACCAGACTTTAAGGTCGGGGCAGGTTATTAGGGATTGTCCTCCAGACCGCGGTACTCAAACTTATCGGCCCTCTAAACCTCACCCTCACCTGAGTCAACGTACTACCGTCGGTGACACGACTAGCCTAGTACCGAAGACTCGCCACTATTTGCATAAGAAACATGTGTTATTAAGTCCACCCGAGCCTCCGGCTCAGGGACTAACACACAAGCCATCCAACCCATCTCCTCCTCGAAGGAGATCCATACTAGCTTGCTGACCTAATTAGGCTACTCTTTCCTACAATTTAGTTAGTATTATAATTAGGGCGAATCTTGGACTTCCCGCGGTATACCCCGTAAATGGGCCCCTAACGGTACTAAGGATTCAATGGGCTCAACCCCACCATCCTCCTTCTCAAGACAATTACTTTAGTTGGTGATTAACCTTTAGTCCACCCCTCTTTATTTCATATAATTAAAGTGACTTAGCTCAACACCCGTCCCACCCAAATGGGTTGGACGTGCCTCCACACCTCATACACTAACCCTAGCACAATCTCACTGCTAACCCTAGGTTTGACCATCCTTGAATATTTGCGAGCTATAACTCAAATACTGAATGGATATAACTTCTAACACTACTTAGGGGTCTGAGTCGTCTAAAATTCAAAATTCTGTTTTTACTAATCGCAGACCACTAAGTTGAACTAACCTCAAACCTCATAAGGGAATCCGTCTAAAAACTTATCACCAAGGTCTGCTATAATTATCCAAGGCTCCCACTGACCTTAATAAGGTATGTTCCAATTTCCATAATTTTCCATATTAATTTGGCATTTATTATTATTTAAAGTAGTTAAGGCTTTAAGTCAAATTACACATGATCTATCCTCACAATGCTTCTACATGCTACATGAAAATTATCAGTAAGGTAATGTTCCATATCAAGGTGGTTTACTGAGTTTCAAGACCATAGGATGTCATGTGGCCTGCTAAATCATCATAGTTGTATAATTACCAAAATGCCACTATAATTAGGAAAAATAGTATTTCTCATCTGAAAATTCTACAAAAATTATCAAGTGTCCTAATGGTGGTCTAGAGTCCTCTGCCAAATGATTGTATCATTATCATATGATTTGACTGATTAAAATGATTTAACATCCAAGTGTAGTAATTACTAATTTCTACATGATGTACATAAAATACAAGTCCACAGGCTTCCAAATAATTATCATGGGCATGTATCAACATAAAATGACAGATAACCAAGTTTCATAATTTTTCCCAATGATTTGACATTTTAAAATGATTTAACATCCAAGGGTTGTAAATACCAATACCTACATGATGTACATGAAATACAAATCTACAGGCTTCCAAATAATTATCATGGGCATACATCAACATAAAATGACAGATAACCAAGTTTCATAATTTTTCCACATGATTTGACATTTTTCAAAATTAAATTCCTCTTAGCTAGTAAGCACTTAAAAATTCCTCCACAAGGGGTAACACTTCAATAAATCATAATAAATTTACCATAGCCTATTCTCATCCCAATTCAGCCACTGTTAAAGTTCAAAGCCATACAAGGTCATAAGGCCATGCATTTTATTTATTTAAGGAAAAAGTGGCAATTTCATTTATTAAGAGAAAAATACCCAAATGATTCCAAAAATTCCCATTAAATTATCTAAGCCATTTTATGCTCCTAGAAACATGACTACAAAGTTCTGATCTAAGTCAAGGACATTTGGTCCTATGTCCTTCACAAACCCTAAATTGCAACCTTAAGGGTTTACCCAAGGGCCCTAGTGGCCACTCTGCACACCACCCATGCCCTAATACCACTTAGAGGTCTAGAAGGACTGGGGATGTTACACGAAGATAGAGCAAGCCGGTAGGCAGCTTCACCAATGCGCTCCAAGATCTCGAACGGTCCTAAGTACCTCGGACTTAGCTTTTTCAAGCGTCGGATCCTCGATACTCCTTTAAACGGTTTGATCTTCAGGTAAACCCAAACACCAACGGCGAACTCAACGTTCCGCTGATTGGCATTGTAGTACTTTGTCTGCCTATCCTGGGCAATGAGCAACCGCTCTCGGATTGCCCGGATTGAGGTATTTGCTTCATCCACGTCCTTGCGTTTCAACAACTTTGTGTCGCTCGTTTTAGCCCAAGCCAACGGTGTACGGCATTTTCTACCATAAAGAGCCTTGAAAGGTGCCATCTTTATACTAGCTTGGTAGCTGTTGTTGTAGGCAAACTCAATCATATAGAGATGATCTTCTCATTTCTTTCCGAAGTCCAGGGCGCACATCCTTAGCATGTCTTCCATCGTCCTATTGGTCCTTTCGGTCTGTCCATCCGTTTGCGGGTGGAAGGCCGTGCTAAATTTTAGCTTGGTACCCAATAATTGATGAATCAGCCTCCAATCGTTTGATGTGAACCGCCCATCACGATCGCTCACGATGCTACGGGGAATCCCGTGCAACCGTACGATATTATCAACGTATAACTTTGCTAGCTTTTCCACGGAGTCGTCTTTCCGGTTCGGAATAAAGTGCGAAACTTTCATCAATCGATCTACGATCACCCAGATGGCGTCGTTTCCATGTTGCGATTTCGGCAATCCTTGCACGAAATCCATCGAAATATCGTCGAACTTCCATTCCGGGATCGGTAAAGACTTTAGAAACCCACCAGGTCTTTGACATTCAACATTCACCAACGCGCAAGTGTGACAATTGGCCACGTAGAGTGCAATGTCTTTCTTCATTCCTGGCCACCAAAAGAGTTTCTTCATATCCATGTACATCTTTGTGCTCCCAGGGTGGATCGAGTACTTGGTATAGTGAGCCTCGTACATCAATTCCGCCTGCAATGTACCAACATTTGGGACACACAATCTGCCATTTTTCCACATAAGTTCATCTTCGAAGGAGAAATCAGCGTTTGACCCATCCACGGTCTCCGCTTTATTTCGCTTCATGCTCGAATCCAGCTCCAAAGCCTGTCGAACTCGGTCGGCCAGATCGTATTGAACCTCCGTCCAGTTCAAACATGCTGAAGGAGACGCTCTTTTATTGACACAAATGATCTCCAAGGCTTCTAGCTCCCGGATTAGACGCTCATCATGCATCAAAATCCAGTTTGCCTGTGCAGGAGCCCGACGACTCAACACATCCGCAACAACATTTCCTTTCCCAGGAGTGTATCGAATATCGAAGGTGTAGTCACCAAGGAACTCCATCCACCTCCTTTGCTGCATATTCAACTCCATCTGATCAAGCAGGTACTTGAGGCTTTTGTGGTCCGTAAAGATGTCGATCTTCACGCCATACAAGTAGTGCCTCCAAAGTTTAAGAGCAAATACCACGGCCGCTAGCTCCAAATCATGGAACGGGTAGTTCCTCTCATGTACCTTCAACGGACGGGAGTCATAGGCAATTACATTTCTGAACTGCACTAGAACACAACCTAAGCCACTCCCCGAGGCGTCGCTATATATTTCGTAGCCTTCTGTCCCACATGACGAGCATAGAATGGGCGCCGTGGTCAGACGGCTCTTCAGCTCCTCAAAAGCTCGTGCGCACTCGGGCGACCAAACGAACTTATGATCTTTCCTGGTCAGTTTAGTGAGAGGAAGTGCAATCCTCGAGAAGTTTTCCAAAAAGCGCCTATAATAGCCGGCAAGTCCTAAGAAACTTCAGTCTTCTGGTACATTTTTCAACTCAGGCCATGCTTGGATTGCTTCTATCTTCGAAGGATCGACTGCGATTCCTTCTCCACTAACAACATGACCAAGGAATGCTACTGACGATAGCCAAAACTCGCACTTGGAGAACTTGGCATATAGCTGATTCCTCCTCAAGGTGCTCAAAACTGAGCGCAGATGCTCAGCATGCTCCTCTTCCTACTAGGAGTATACCAAAATGTCGTCGATGAAGACGATCACAAATTGATCCAAATACTCTCGGAACGTTCTGTTCATTAAGTCCATGAATACCGACGGTGCATTAGACAGACTGAACGACATAACCGTGAACTCATAGTGCCCAAAGCGGGTACTGAACGCTGTCTTTGGAATGTCACACTCCTGAATACGAAGCTGATAGTAGCCGGACCTTAAGTCTAGCTTAGAGTATACCGTCGACCCAACCAGTTGGTCGAATAAGTCGTCGATTCTCGGAATCAGATAACGGTTCTTCTCGGTCAGCTTATTCAGCTCTCGATAATCAATACATAGACGCATGCTCCCGTCCTTCTTTTTCACAAAGAGGACCGGTGCACTCCAAGGTGAAGAGCTTGGACGTACATAGCCTTGCTCTAGTAGCTCTTGCAACTGAACCTTCAGCTCTGCCAATTCCTTTGGCGTTATTCGGTACGGTGAGCGTGCTACAGGCTTGGCACCTGGCACCAGCTCAATACAGAAATCAATCTCTCGCTGAGGCGGAGCCCCAGGGAGTTCGTTAGGAAACACATCGGCATACTCCGCTACAACTGGGACATCACTTAAACTGCGCTTTGGCTCCGAAGCCTTCAACAAAGTGAAGAACAACTTTGCGCCCTTTCTCACCGCCTTAACCACCTGGAGAGAAGACATCAGCGTCTTGCTCGCTCCCCGCATACCCGCGAACGTGGTTTCGTCTCCGGTGTTCTTTCTCAGAGTGATCTCCTTTGAATTGCAATCAATGCATGCTCGCTGCTCCGAGAGCCAGTCCATGCCGAAGATCACGTCAAATTCAGCTAGCAGTAATAACGATGCTTCCAATTCGAAGTCTTGATTTCCAATCCGCACCTTCACACGACTCTTCCTATCCGCACCCATGCGAGATCCATTGGGTAGCACTACTTCCAATCTATCCTCTACTAAGGTAGACGGCACTCCGATTCGCACCACGAAGTCCTCAGGCAGAAAAGAGTGCGATGCACCCGTATCAAATAGAGCTCTCGTCGGATAATTGAAAATTAGGACGAAACCTAATTGCACACAAATCAAACATAAAGTCGCACAACACTATCAATCATAAATAGTTGTAAGAGCTAACTTCTAAACCATACCTGTGACGACATCAGTTTGTCGTATGGCTTCTTGATGGCCAAGCGAGTAAACTCTCGGCTGGGTTGGAATGTGCTGGGTTGCAGCAGACTCCGCAGCTTTGCCCTTTTCCGCATGACCCGCAGCACGAGCATAGTCCATCGCTCCATTCTCTGGCCTCGGGGGACTACTGCGACACACGCGCGCTTTGTGTCCCACCTTTCCGCAAGTGAAACATGTAATTGGACCACGTGCAGTCATAGCTCCCGACAAATTTGAGCGAGTTGATTCCGCAGACTTGAACTTCCTTTTGTTCCTCCTGAACTCAGATTTGGATTGAAAGGTCGGCACATGAAATTCAGGTTTCTTTGCCATGCCCTTCGCTTGCACTCTCTTCATGTCCAACTCCAGATATCTGGCACTTTGCACCATCACATGGAAGCCAAACGTCATTGGGCCTGCAAGGAGCAGCCTCAACTCATCCCGAAGACCTTCATAAAACTTGTTCGTCTTCATTTCCTCATCTTCCACCAAAAACCCCGCATAGCGGCCCAATCTAGTGAACTCATGCAAGTACTCGTCCACCGAGCTATCGCCTTGAGTTAACTTCAAGAACTGGTTCTGCAACGCAATGCGTTGGGCAGAGGGAATATATCTCTGAAGAAACGACTTTGAGAACTCCGCCAAAGAGATATCGGTAATATCCTTACCTTCAAACTTATGCGCTTCCTGTTCGGCCCACCAAAGCTCTGCTTCTCCGTTAAGGAGAATGGTGGCTAGGGTGACCATCATAACTTCTTTCGTTGCTGTCGCCTTTAGAGTTTTTCTAACTGTTGACAGCCAGTCCTCCGCCTCCGTTGGGGATCCAGTCCCCGAAAAGGTTGGAGGATGGAAACTTAGAAAGTGCTGAAGTTGTTGATCACGTGCTCGCGCAACAGCTACTCGCTCAACTCGACGTTCCACCCTTGGCTCCACCGCAGGTTCCACTGCAGCCATTGGTACAGGGATCTCCACCCTCGGTTCCACTGCAGGTTCCACTACGGCAGCTGCCACCGGGGCCACATCTGGAGTAGGCATAGCAGGTTGTGCAAGCCTTTGAGGTTGAGTGTTGATCATTGCTAAGACCGCTTCAGCGATTAACCTGATCATCTCAGCGGGAGGAGTGGTCGCTGGCACCTCAGCCGACGCACTACTTTCAGCGGTGTTACGGGGTTAGACTGCCCCGCAGCACTCCTAGCCACCTATAATCGTGCAATACACAATTTAGTGACCGAAAACATAGCAAACAACAATCATGGAACGCTCAGGTTCCGCAAACAAGTATGTTTTTCCATTCCTAAGTGGACATTCTTATTAGTTTTTTGTCGTTTTAGGTGAATGCACATCCCGTGCGCACCACCCCTAAAAAGGAATTCGTCCTGAATTCGCTAAACAACGGATCGACGCCATAAGTCCGATACCAAATGGTAACACCCTGCCAGTACAAATAATATAACAGTAGGTCTGGCCGGGACCCCACGCCATACTATACACACTAGCTAGGCATTATAAGGTGATAAACAGAAAAGAACAACAACTACACGAGAGTATAAAAAGTAAGCGGAAGCATTTGGATTAAACATCATTTAGAATTGTCCACTATCCCAGGAATGAAACAAATAGATTTACGGCCTTAAGGCCTTACATTTAACAAATATATAGAAACTCAAAACATACATCGGCATGCAGGCCGGCAATACATGAAACACAGAAAAGAGGCTGGCCTTCGAGGACCAACACAGCAAAAGGGTCATCGCCCGCTATTTCCCGCTAGGCTCACCTGCACCTGCAACCAACATCCAATAAGAGGTAAATGAGGGTCAGCTATGAGATGACCACAAACCGCGTAACGATCCCACCCCCCCCCCCCCCCAGGCCATCTAGCCGGCTCAGGGGCGTGTCACCGCTAACCTGCAAGCAAGCCGTACATGCAACATGTAATAATATAAAGAAAGTGCAAACTACACTACACAAGGTGAGGTTTCAAGCACAATCAATCTTCTAGGTTGAGCATCAAGTAAAAGGGAACCTAGGTATGCACATGATGTTGGTTGGGTTCACCTGAAGGTTCCCCACAACCGCCTAAGCAACTTCATGAGGCTAACATAACATCAATTCATCACAACACTCCACCCTAAGGACATAGCCTTAGGTGGGGAAAAAGAGCTTTTGGTCTGTCCAGGTAAGACACCTTCCGCGACCTCTCCCATGATCACACGACTTACATGAGGTATGAACCTCTCACCGATCTGCATGGAAACGGGTTCGGTTCAGCTTTGCCCGTGCTCTAACCGTCGCGATCTATCGCACGATGCGGGTACGGCTTTACCTCGGCCCGTAAGGGTTTAGCACATCAAGTACCCACATAATTAAGCTACGCATCTAATCCTTTCACGCGGACTTAGACTTCGCAAATAACAACCAAGAAGGAGGTCCAAGACCACACCTCTTCAAATCTAGTGGCGAAGGTTTGCATTCAACCACCCAAGCAAGGGGCTTTCGTTAGGCTCTCAAAAGGCACCTAAAACTCAAGTCCCGCAACATAATAGAAGATCCCACGGAGACATTCTCCGGCACGCATTCTAGGCTTAACCTAAATGCAACGTCGCAATCCAAGCATCACCGATCCGGGCTCACGACCACGAATAGGCTTCACACAAAATGCCTAAATCAGCACTCCTAGCCACCTATAATCGTGCAATACACAATTTAGTGACCAAAAACATAGCAAACAACAATCATGGAACGCTCAGGTTCCGCAAACAAGTATGTTTTTCCATTCCTAAGTGGACATTCTTATTAGTATTTTATCGTTTTAGGTGAATGCACATCCCGTGCGCACCACCCCTAAAAAGGAATTCGTCCCGAATTCGCTAAACAACGGATCGACGCCCTAAGTCCGATACCAAATGGTAACACCCTGCCAGTACAAATAATATAACAGTAGGTCCGGTCGGGACCCCATGCCATACTATACACACTAGCTAGGCATTATAAGGTGATAAACAGAAAAGAACAACAACTACACGAGAGTATAAAAAGTAAGCGGAAGCATTTGGATTAAACACCATTTAGAATTGTCCACTATCCCAGGAATGAAATAAATAGAGTTACGGCCTTAAGGCCTTACATTTAACAAATGTATAGAAACTCAAAACATACATCGGCACGCAGGCCGGCAATACATGAAACACAGAAAAGAGGCTGGCCTTCGAGGGCCAACACAGCAAAAGGGCCACCGCCCGCTATTTCCCGCTAGGCTCACCTGCACCTGCAACCAACATCCAATAAGAGGTAAACGAGGGTCAGCTATGAGCTGACCACAAACCGCATAACGATCCCCCCCCCCCCCCCCCCGCCATCTAGCCGGCTCAGGGGCGTGTCACCGCTAACCTGCAAGCAAGCCGTACATACAACATGTAATAATATAAAGAAAGTGCAAACTACACTACACAAGGTGAGGTTTCAAGCACAATCAATCTTCTAGGTTGAGCATCAAGTAAAAGGGAACCTAGGTATGCACATGATGTTGGTTGGGTTCACCCAAAGGTTCCCCACAACCGCCTAAGCAACCGCATGAGGCTAACATAACATCAATTCATCACAACACTCCACCCTAAGGACATAGCCTTAGGTGGGGAAAAAGAGCTTTTGGTCTGTCTAGGTAAGACACCTTCCACGACCTCTCCCATGATCACACGGCTTACATGAGGTATGGACCTCTCACCGATCTGCATGGAAACGAGTTCGGTTCAGCTTTGCCCGTGCTCTAACGGTCGCGATCTATCGCACGACGCGGGTACGGCTTTACCTCGGCCCCTAAGAGTTTAGCACATCAAGTGCCCACATAATTAAGCTACGCATCTAATCCTTTCACGCGGACTTAGACTTCGCAAATAACAACCAAGAAGGAGGTCCAAGACCACACCTCTTCAAATCTAGTGGCGAAGGTTTGCATTCAACCACCCAAGCAAGGGGCTTTCGTTAGGCTCTCAAAAGGCACCTAAAACTCAAGTCCCGCAACATAATAGAAGATCCCACGGAGACATTCTCCGGCACGCATTCTAGGCTTAACCTAAATGCAACGTCGCAATCCAAGCATCACCGATCCGTGCTCACGGCCACGAATAGGCTTCACACAAAATGCCTAAATCCGCACGCCTACTGGATTTCTAAATGCAATATGTCGGGGACGGACACAATCGACCCGGAGTTCCGAAGAACTGGAGGAAATCCTACACTTCACCCAGTTGGTGAAAGGGATTCCTCATGCAAGCATAGAAAAAAGGATGGGAGGACAAAACACGTCCTAAGACCGGGAGGAAGGATCGTTACCCTTGGAGCTTTCTTCTTCGCCATAGATCTGATATTTCACTAGGATAGAAAGTTTCGCAACGGCCTACACTTTCCAGATTTGAAAATGGCTCGCGAATCGGAGCTCCGAAGCTCCGACAATGGCAGAAGACGACTCCTTCTTCTTCCTCGATGATCGTTGTTTTTCTCTCGGCTTCCGTCTTTCGCACTTTCAGAGATAAAGTTTTAGGCGTTAAAGAGGATCTATATACTCCTCTGTACGAACCCTAAGATACCCCAGAAAGAAATCCCAACGCTTGGATTTAAAGCCCTCGATCGGATGGCCGCAAAAAACAGAGTCACGGGTCTGTTATTTCACAAATCGCTGAACAGATACTGCGTTCGACGAATCCTTTCAAGCTGCGCTCGATGAACAGCTTTGATTCTGCGTTCGACGAATTTCAATAAAGCTGTGCTCGACGAAGGTTATAAAGCTATGTTCGACGAACAGCTAATATACCTGCGTTCGACGAACGGCTAACAAACTTGCGTTCGACGAACGACTGCCTGCGTTCGACGAACGACGGGCTGCGTTCGACGAACGGCTGTTAAGCCTGCGTTCGACGAATGATTGCCTGCGTTCGAAGAACGGCGGGCTACGTTCGACGAACGGCTGCTAAGCCTGCGTTCGACGAATGCTAAGGCAGATTCGGCTATATACAATCGACGAATTCGGCTATACCCATTAGACGAATTCGGCTATAACCTTAGACTATTCTGCTATATACATTAGACGAATTCGGCTATACCCATTAGACGAATTGGGCTATACCCATTAGACGAATTCGGCTATAACCTTAGACTAATCGGCTATATATATTAGACGAATTCGGCTATACCCATTAGACGAATTCGGCTATAACCTTAGACTAATTCATAGAAATAGCCGGATTTCGGCTAGCTCGCAGCACAAGAAGTTTTGGGGTGTTACAACAGCACAACACAAGGATTTATAGTGGTTCCCCGATGTGGGTAGTCCACTTTCCACCTCACCTATCTAGCACGACCGGCTAGACTAGGCTACTTCACTATTCTCGGATTATGAATAATCCTACAACTTGGAGTCACCACTCCTACAACTCGGAGACAAAGCTCCTACAAACTCGGAAGAAAAACTTCCTACAAGCTCAGAGACAAACTCTCCTACAACTCGGAGTAAAACTCCTACAACTCGGAGACAAAGCTCCTACAAACTCGGAAGAAAAACTTCCTACAAGCTCGGAGACAACTCTCTTACAACTCGGAGTAAAACTCCTACAACTCGATCCTTCAGCAAGGGTCTACAAAACTCGGAGGCAAACCTCCTACAAAGATATGTAAAGGTGCTTTACCAAACAACTAAGATTGACAATCAATCTAACTTAGGAACTCTAGAGAGAGTCCTTTACTTCAGATCTGAAAAAGAGAAATCTTCTTCCTTGAGAAAATTCTTCAGTCGGTGGAGAGATGAGAAAGAAAATTTCTTTTGAGCTTTAAGAACAAGATCTGAACATGGAGACTCGAAATGATCAAATGAATGATTGAAGAAAACTGAATCTGTTGATCTTGTCGACTCTAGATTTTGTGGAAGAATCGCAGAGAATTTCCGATCGGCTGCAAGAAGGTCGTGCGAGAACGAGAGAGTCAACCGTCAGAAATTGTGAGAGATTGTTCACGATTTACGATTAGGGCTTTTAGAAATAACCCTTAGATATTTATATCGATCCTTCTCCAACGGCTATATGCGAGATTTAAGGAAAACCTTCCTTAAATCTGACAGCGATTTGAAAAACGAAACAGCGCAGAGCAAATTCGTTGGCTGATAAAAATTCGTCGAACGGAGCTCGAAGAAATCAATTCAATTCGTCGAACGAAACAGCGATCGACGAAATCATTTCAACTCGTCGAACGGCGCTCGACGAATGACGATCGACGAAACACATCAATGTCAGCAGAACAGCGATCGACGAACCTTCTTCATTTCGTCGAACGGCGATCGACGAACGGCGATCGACGAAACACTTCAATCTCAGCACAACAGGGATCGACGAGAGTTCTCCACTTCGTCGAACGGCGATCGACGAATGGCGGTCGACGAAATTGCTTCAAATTCAGTAAAAATAGCGGTCGACGAAAGTCCTTCAGTTCGTCGAACGGAGCTCAACGAAAGCTGAATTCAGAATTTCTGTAACAGTACTGTCCATCGAACAGCGCTCGACGAAAACATTTTCGTTCGTCGAACGGAGCTCGACGAAATCAATATTTGTCGAACTCAACTTTTCTCTTTGACAAACATGATTTTTGTCGGGTGATCTTTTCTTCTTCGACGAACTCAATTTTCGTCGGGTGAAAAATATACTTAATCCTTAAAAATGTTTCTTCCATTCCTCAGGTAATCAAGAATATTCTTAAGAAAAATCTTTCTTCTTCCAGATCATGGACAACAACAACTTCAGCAACTTTCTCTAGCTTCTTCCTTTGTGCTTGAATAAGAAGTACACCCCAATAGAGAGATTCCACATGAGTCAACATCTTGGTTCTACACAATGAGGAATTACATTGAGTAGGTCTGTGTTTGATGACCTATTGAAACCTGACATTGGTTTGTACTTAGTCATTTAAAACCTGCAAACACATTACTAGAAAACAACATCAAATACAAACTCAATTCAACTTAGTTCAATGGGACTTCTTCAAATCAAGGTAATTGTGGATACAATTCCCAACATAAATATACACATAGACACACACACACACACATATACATATATAGGTGTGTATATATATCTTTAATTACGTACTATAAAGAAGTAGTTTGGTGTGGTAACAAAAAATCTTAGTCATTCAAAGTGAGACAAACTTTTGATCTCATCCATACAATGGAGTGAGAGAAAGAAAGAGAGAAGAGAGAAGGAGAGGGAATCATTATAGCCCTCCTATACCTACATGAGAGAGGGGTAGGGATATGGATAGGGAGAGAGAGAGGTAGAGAGAAATAATTTTTTAGGTAAAAATGAATATTTGTATACGAAATAAAAATAGGAATATTGATTCATATTTTTTACGGTCATTTCAAGTACTCATATGTATATGTTTTGTATAAAAGTTACTGCTCATATGTGGGCGTAGTCCGCTCATATGCGAGCGCAGCTCGCTCATATGCAGGCGCAGCTCGCTCATATGCGGGCGCAGCCCACTCATAGGATGGTGCAACCTGCTCGAATGCGGGAGAAGCCCGCTAAGAGTCAGCGATCACGACAAATGTCACCGCTCTCGCGAAATATCGCCGGTCACGTCGTTGCACTCACATAGGGTCGGAGGCCCGTGTTGTTTCACTCACGTAGGACCGGAGGCTCGTGTCGTTGCACTCACGTAGGGCCGGAGGCTCGTGTCGTTGCTCCGCCCCTACTGCCAAGCGCGATAGTACCCAGCTGGAGACGACGGGCTTCGCTCGCCCCCGGTGGGCTTCGCCCGCCACAGGCGGGCTTCGCCCGCCACAGGCGGGCTTCGCCCATGACGCTCTAGACTGCGCACGCATCAAGCCGGTTGCACCCACAACATATACATATGAGTACTCAAAATGACCGTACAAAAATTTTAATTAATATTTTATAAAAAAAAATTCAAAAACATTTATATTTTAACAAAAAATCATTTTAAAGTAGGTCTAGATAGGAGGTCTAATGATAACCTACCATAGTAGATCTAGGAGGTCTACTAAAAAGGTTTTGGATTTTATGAGTTTTCTCATTATTTTTATTATTGGGATATAGTGTAATTACACAAATAACCATTATATTTTATAAATTTCCATTTTTCATAATATATGTTAAGTCATTGGAGTAAAAGAATGAGGTTATATTTGACAATTTTGAATGTTGCACCAATGACAACTTTTTCTATATAGTAGTTAAAGATATATAGGTGTATATATATATATATATTGGTGTGTATATATATACTACCTTATAAAGTAGTATATGCAGGCGCTTCTCTAAGAGGGTAAACAAGTTCATACTTAGCATCCCTATCATTTGTTTTTGGAAAATTTGGTATGAACGGTGTAAACGGGTCCATCGTGGCTCTTTGTCTTCGATGAATAAATTAATTCGGGATACTCAGTGATTGGAGCAGTTTCAACAGTGAAAGGTGCTATTCCGGCATCGAGGGAGGAAAAAAGGTGGATTCTTGAATGGTTTGGTGTGACCCCATCTCCTACCTCTCCTAGTTGGCGGGTTTTTAGTTGGAAGGTGGGTGCGGAATCAGATTGGATTCTGCACGTCGATGGCGCTGTTGATCCTATTGTGGGTAAGGCTAGCGGTGGTGGTTGCATCCGGACTATGGATGGTAGCATTGTTGCGGGGTTTGCTCATTTCTATGGGGATAAAAATGTTTTGGAAGCCGAAAGCATGACACTAAGAGATGGGCTTCTTCTTTGTTCGCATTTTAACATTAATCGGGTTCACATTTTGGGGGACTCTAAACAGATTATGGATTGTCTTCTAAACAGATCCTTCCCTCAATGGAGATTTTGGGAGTACGGAGAGGAAATTCTTAGGTTAATAAGTTCCATGCAGGTTAAGTGCGAGCACATCTCTAGGGAGGGAAATTGGGTTGCTGACGCCATGGCTAAGTTCATGTTATGTTGCAACAGCAGTTGCGATTTTTCTAAGATCTTCATCCCTGTCAAGATTCATAAGCAGATTGTCGAAGATGCCTCCAACAATTTGATTATCCGTACTCCCATCCGGGACTCTTTTTATAGTTGTCTGGACTATGGCTAAAGTTGTTTTTTTTTGTCCTCGTTTCAGTGATTTTGAGTAGCGTCTATCACAGAGTTGTATCTCTGTATCTTTTTCCTTTATTAATATAAAATCATAAATTTAACAAATATATATATGTATGTATATATATACACACTATCTTATAAAGAAATATTGTGGCATGAAATTTAAAAGTAATCGGGAAGATCAGATCCGTCAATGATGGCATTGTTGAAGTCAGGAAAATCCCGACTCCAAAATTCGGATCAATGCAGTCGGAGACTACTCGCCCAACGGTCCAACGAGACGACTTGGCTAGCAACGACGAAGGAACTAAGACGACAACAACTACAGGACCTCAGGCGCTGCGGCAGGGAGATCACACCACGTACCCAGAAGCTCAGAAGAGACTTCTCCTCCACAACCAAGAATGGCCGAGCAGGGTACGAGGAAGGCACCAACTTGGCGAGAAACAAGAGGGTGACGGCCAATGGGGGGACGGGTCCAGGAGTTCGAAAGTTGGGTTTCGAAAGCTAGGCCAAAAGTGTCAATCCAAGTACCCCTGTGGTCCTATTTATAGAAAAACCAAAGAGGAGGAGGGCTTTTATAGCCCAGCCTTGCCCGGCGACTATGCGAAATTGAGGCGACCTCGCTTGCAAATAGGCGAGTATCACCTATGGTCACCCACCTTTTGGCGAGTATGAGGGCTACTCGCGCGAGTCTTCTCATACTCGCATAGGCCTCCTGCTCCTTCTGCTTTTTGAACTATCTTGGGTCTTTGACTTTTGGCTTCTGCTTTGACCTCTTTGACTTTGATCTTCGCCTACGTGGCTTTGAATGGGTCCCACCCTCGGAGAATAAGGGTTGTACACAATCCCCGCTCTTTGCGAGTAACGCAGTTGCTCGGAAAGAATCATCCAACTTTTATTCGACGAGCTGTCACACTGGAGAGTATCTGGCTATAGTCGGCATCTCGCTGGCCGACGTCTGGACTCTATATATAGGGGGTGGCTCTCTGATTGGAACTGCCTTTTTGACCTCGCACAAGATGTTGCATGATTATGCTAAGGAAGTTGTTGCTGATATGGCTGGCCTTCTGGGTTTGATGCCGCCTTCTCGGGCACCTGCTCGCGTAGATGCCGAGCTTGAGGACTTCCTCGCCTCAAAAAAGAGGAAGAGGATCGCTAAGAAGAAGAAGAAGAACGTCGCGGCGGGGGATGTCGCTGATCCTCTGGGCTACCATCGTGAGCAACTGCTCGACGATCTGGGTCTCTCCCATGGGGAAGACTCGCCCGCTCCTACTCCTGCGCCAAAGGTCGCTCCGGAGGCAAGTATAGTTGGGGCCCAGACTCAAACTCAACCGGATCTCGCCCCTGCGCGAGGTGAGATCTTCCTACTCGCCACTTTTGGTTTGCTGTTATATTGTCGTTGCTGGTGGGGTCTGACACCCTTCTTTCTTCGATTCGCATATATGCTGACCTCTGAGGCTCTGGAGGAGCCTTTGGCTATACCTCCCTCTCAGTGCGGATCCTTCACAGATCGCTATCGGAGAAGCGGCCTATGAGCGAGTAAAGGGCTCCCTCAGTGAGTAGCGCGCCTCCACCACCACCGTCTTTGCTGAGGCCGGAGCTGGCGAGCAGCTAGCAGCTGTCCGCGGGTGGGCTTCCGCCACCACCTCCATTGCCGCCTTCTGTCGGCGTCCCGGGCGATCAGCGCCCTTCGTCCTCCACTATTCCCTCAACCACTCTGGCGGAGACCTCGCGTCGAGGCGGGGATGGGGGATCTTCAGGATTCTTCTCCCCAAGGGGTGGAGGGAGACCAAGAGATGGTCGCGGCCGGAGGAATGCGCCTCCTAGCTGGGAGCAGACCGTCGGGTCCCATCCTGGCCAGCGAGGTGATCACCGTCGCAGCCTATCTCCACACCGAGGAAGGGGCTCTCCTCGCCGGCAATCTCGCAGTCCTTGTCGCGATACGAGGAACGAAGCCCATCGGCCTGGTAACTGGTGCTGCTTGCATTTGTTGCGACCTTTATTCAATACTCGCTATTAATGCTCTGCCGCTCATTTCGCTTTGCAGCTCGCGCCCATACTCCGGTGGTAGCTTTGATCGACGCTATCGGGCTCTCTTCTCGAGAGTACCAGGAGAGGGCTACTCGCGCCATCCTGGAGATGGAGTCAAAGTTGGAGCGCTTGGCGATCAGCGAGCCTCATTGTCGCCTGACCGAAATGGAAGCGCGGGTTGAGCGCTTGGCGATCAGCGATCCTCATCGTCGCTTAACCGAGCTCGAGGCGCGAGTGTCCCGGTTGGAAGAGTTTGATACTCGGCTGACTAGTGCTGAATCTCGCCTTCAATCTGTCAGCGACTTGGAGTGCCGGGTCGCGAGGATCGAGCATCGCAGTAGCAGCACCACGACGAGCTGGTAGGGATGCGCACGAGCATGGGCTCGGTCGGGCGGCTGGCGAGGATCGAGGACCAGCTGCAGCAGGGCGAGGATGCGATGACCCTGGCCTTCGAGCACTTCAAGCGGGCTCGCAGCATGGGCTGGGTTGGGCGACATCCTCAACCTCAAGATCCTCGGGCGAACCTCCAACGCCCTCCTTAGATTCTCTCTTCTTTCTTCTTTGTAGTCGCGATGCCGCCATTTGGCGAGTAATTACAATTTGAACATTTTTATTCATGTAATATTATTTTGGCGAGTATTCAAATCTCGCCCTTCATTTCTTGCTTGCTTGTTATGATGTCTGAATTTATTCTAGCTTCTTTATTTCTACGAGTAATGGTTGAATGGCACGCCTATTTGGCGAGCTTCTTGTGTTCTGTTGCAGGTCTTCGCGAGCTAAAGGTTGGCGATCTGACGCGCGCTGTGGATTCGGCGACTTTCTTTTAATACTCGCCACCCCCTTATTCGTAGTCGCGGCGTCGTGCCCGACAAGCCAAGTTTTCTTGATCCCTATAAATAGGGGGCGGGTAAGTATTAATTATGTTTTTGGCGATCTTCTTTCATTGACAGCGAGTATCTTCTGATTGTTCCACTTCTCGCCCTTTCGGTACTCGCTCTTTCTTCTTCTTCTTTCAGGATGACTGATGAGGCGACCATCCGGCATGCAAACCACGCGAAGAATTTTGAGGCTACGATCTTCAAGAAGCCGATTACTCAGCAAAGGGACTTAGATGATTTATGCGAGAAGTACTTGTCATCGGGGTACGTCGCTAGGCTTCCTCGCCAGACCGAGCGACTAAACACCTTCTCGACTACCGGGATGGTGTTCCCCATTTGCCACTTCAAAGTCGGCATGCGACTACCATTGTGGAAAGAATTCTGCCAGATTCTGCGCTACTTCGGGATAGTCCCCGCCCAGATCAACCCAAATGGCATGGCGATGATCATTGGGTTCCTCTGCTACCTGCGAGAACAGGGGATCGCCTTTGATCTCTCCGTCTTCAGGAGGGTCTTCCACTTCATAGCGACAGGCGAGGGCGTCGTCTTCCTGTGCAGCCATGTCTGCACACTAGCTGACACAACGAATAAGAACCACCGCTGGGGCGAGCGACTAGTCGTCGTCAGCGGCGACTTTGGAATTATCCCGAGCTTGTCCTTCCAGCCGCTGGAGAGCTCTTTCGTCGTTCCCTATCTGGAGGAGAGCAGGGAGAAGCTACTCGACTCCTTCCAGAATCGCTGCCTTGACATGGTCTTCTAGAGGAGGCGAGTAGATGAACTCGCAGAGGTATTCCCGGGCGAAGGTAATCTTCCGCGCGAGTATCGGTTATACTCGCCCTTTGTCTTCAGCTTGGCGACTAATCACTTTGTCTTCCTTCTTTTGCAGCTATGTACACTTTGTCGCGCGAGCTTCTTTCTGCGGTGTTAAAGGCGGCGGCTTTCACTCAAGGAGTCGCGGAGACCTTGGCGCGCAGGGATGGGGGAACCTCCCCGATCGTCTTGTCGCTGGTTGGAGATGAGCAAGAGGTCGCCGACGATGATGTCGGGACTTCGAAGAAGAGGAAGGGCAAGGGAAGGGTCCCTGAGCCCGCGAGGAAGAAGAAACAGGTCGCGCACAGAGACCGAAAGCGAAGATGAATCCTTCAGAGGTTGGCGAGCCCCGCAGTCATCCGCACTTCAAGGAAGGTATCCATGGCGAGGATGCCTATGGTCGCCCACTGGTGACCTGGTCGGAGAGCGCCCATGAGGTGACTCTAAGCTCTAACCTCCCTGCATGGTCGGAGGATTGGGAGGATAAGGGCGAGGCGTTCGACGTGACATTCGCCCTCTATGGTCGCGCGGACGATGAGTCTCTGCAAGATGTCTCGGCTGAGTATCTGGCTCACCAGACCTCGCACTCACTCCTTCGATCTGTCGAACTCAGCCATGCAACGATGAGGCACCTGCTCGATTACAAGCAGATGATCAAGGTGCAGAGCACGAAGCTCATCTCTTTGGGGGAACGGGCCGCCAAGTGCAAGGAGTATGAGGTACTCGCTCGCCGCTTTGCTCGCTTTTGGAATACTCGCCTATTATGCTGACTATCCCACTAATTCTTTCTTCTTATGCTCGCAGGCTGCCGATATAGAGACGGCGAAGAAGGTGTCCCAGCTGGAGAAGGAGCTGGAGGACACTCGGGTAGCCTTGGAGGACGCCCAAGTTCGCATTGCCGAGCTAGAAACTTGGCCTGCCGAGCAACAGCCAGCGGTGGAGGGACCCTCCAAGGTCAGCAAGCAAATCTTGATGCACGGCGATGTGATGTCGTATATCCGCTGAGAAATCGTGCAAGCAACCGGGAAGGTTGTCCTGAGCCGGTTGAAAGCCGAAGGTCATTTGAAGTCGGAGGCGATGGACCTGACGGTGGTGGACATCATCCCGGCGCTGCTTGCCAAGGAATATGTCTCTCCCGGGCGAGTATCCTCCCCGTCTTCTAGTGATGCCGAGGATGGAGACTCCGAGGATAAGGACGACGAGGAAGAAGTCGATGTTGATGGCGAGGGCGAGGATGATCATGGAGGCGAGGATGATGCATAGTCGCCAAGGGCTCCTTTTTGATGGCCCGAGGGCATGTACAAATTTTTTTTGCTGGAGATGTAATTCAAAACATGTAAATGAAATGAAGACAGAGATTTTTTGCTCGCCTTTTTATTTTATACTCGCTTTCAGGCTTGTAGGTTGATTAGGCTCTTAGGCTCGAGGTGAGGTTGAGTGCTCGTTAGGCTCTTAGGCTCGAGGCAAGGTTGAGTGCTCGCTCATGTAGTTTGTGCGACCTCGGGAGATACTCGCTTGTATTTTGTCGATCATACCTTACTCGCACGTGACTGCGCGCTTATACTCGCACCTGCATACTCGCACCTGCATACTCGCACATTTCCACCTTCTCGATAGAGTCGATTGGTGAAGGACACTTGGGGGGTCCGGAGGGACACACGCTCTCAAGGCCTTTTCTTGTACCTGGTGAAGAGTTTGTCAAGATTTTGCAATGATAATGGAGTTTAAGTGGAAAGAAGTAGGGAATGGCAGTCGGAGAGGTTTGAGGGGACACACCGTCCCGAGGCCTTTATCCTATCGCGATGTCGAATGCTGACTAGAAGATCGACAAGTAGGGAATGGTAGTAGGGGAGGTCTAAGGGGACACACCGTCCCGAGGTCTCCTTCCTATTTGGATGCTGAATGCCGACGAAGAACAACGTCAAGTAGGGAATGGCAGTCGGGCAGGTCCAAGGGGACACATCGTCCTGAGGCCTCCATCCTACTTGGGTGTTGAATGTCTTCATCCCTTGGTCGGTCGAATCGGTCGTCCCTTTTTCAAGTTGGGATGTCGGCATTCGGACTTTCCCCTGATAATCTCTCCAGTCGAATGAGAAGTGCAGTCGGCGGGTAACTGCGGCCAACGTGCAAGGGGGATCTGATCTCGACCGTCAATGCAGAGGCTTGGTCTTAGGAGAACTCACACCCGAGGCACTATCCCATCATTCGTTCTGGGTTTTTATGAGAGTCTAGTCTGAGGCTCGTTTCCCAACATGTCGTGCTGAATGCTAACGAGAAGATCAACAAGTGGGGAATGACAGTCGGGCAGGTCCTAGGGGACACACCGTCCCGAGGCCTCCGTCCCACTTGGATGCTGAATGCCGATCAAACTTGTTTCCTGCTGCTCAACAATTTAGCGGGGAGTTAAGCACACTAACTCACACGATTGGACGAAGTAATCAGAAACGAATCGTTTTGCTGTGAGCTTTTGGCTCTCGAGGGCACACGACGCCTTTATTCAAGGGTCCCCTGATCGGTTAAGTCGATCATCTCTTCGTCGATTTGGGAGGTCGGCGTCCAGACTTCTTTCTGATAATCTCTCCAGTCGGACGAGAAATGCAGTCGGAGGGTATCTACGGCCAACGTGCAAGGGGGGAGTTGATCTCGACCGTCAATGCAGAGGCTTGGTCTTAAAAGAATGCACTGCTGAGGCACTATCCCATCATCCGTTCTGGGTTTTACGAGAATCAAGTCGGAGGATCGTTTCCCAACCTGGAGTGGAGATCGATTTCACCTGCTTTCTTCCTTCCTTTTGGAAACATTTTGCCGAGATATAAAAGGAACTACTGTCGTCCCATGTTTCAGGGAGGTGAGAAATTTATTTATAACAAATAAACTTACAGAAGAGAGACATACACCCTCCCGTCAAGAGGTAAAACCTTTTCAAGTCATCGCCGCTCCAGGTGTTCCCTAGTAGCTCCCCTTCGTGATTCTGCAGGCGATATCCTCCTGTCACAAGTGACGCGTGGACGATGAAGGGCCCCTCCCAACTCGGGTTGAGCTTTCCAACGACCGTTGATCTTCCTGTCGCGTCCACTTTCTTCAGGACTAGATAACCTGCTTGGAAATGCTTGAAGCAGACGTGCTTGTCGAAGTGCCTCGTCATTCGACGCTTGATTTCTTCCTACCTAGCTGAGGTCAGGTCTCGAAGTTCTTCGATGTAGTCGAGAGATAGCTTCTGAGCTTCCTCATTCTCCAGCCGTCATTCTTCGTCTCCGTCTTCGGCTGCAACCACTCTGGGACTTCTGACTTCGAACTCTACTGGAATGAGGGATTCGGACACGTGAGAGAGTTTGAACGACGCTTCCCCGGTGGCTGAGCTAGGAGTGGTCCTCAAAGCCCACAATACCGAGGGGAGCTGCTCCTCCCAATTACCTCTTAGGTTCTCCACTTTCTTCTTCAGTAGGTTGATGATATTGGCGGCCTCCACTTGTCCATTGCTCCTAGGATGGTGCACTGAAGCAAACCAAAGATCAGTTCCAAGCTGCCTGCAAAAATCTTCCAGCTCCAAGCTGGCAAACTGAGGACCGTTGGCGGTGACGATGGCAAGAGGAATCCCCAATCTGCAGACGATCTCCTCCCAGATGAAGTTCTTCACGACTTGAGAGGTGGTCTTGGCCAAAGCTTTGGCCTCGATCCACTTAGAGAAGTAGTCGATCATGATGAGAATGAACTTCCTCTAGCCACTAGCTTGGGGGAAGAGGTCAATCAGGTCCATTCCCCAGATGGCGAACGGCCATGGGGCAGTGATTGAACGAAGTTATTGGGTTGGCTGCAACTGAAGGGGGGGCGAATAGCTGACACTTCGGGCACTTCTTCGAGAAGACCTCCGCATCCTTCCGGATAGTAGGCCATAAGTAACCATGCCTCAAGATCCTCTGCTCCAAAGTGCGAGTCCCAGAATGACTTTCGCACTCTCCCGAGTGGATCTCTTCCAACACTCTAGGTACTTCGACTTCAGAGACACATCTGGCAAGGGTGTCCGAGATGGTCTTACGATACAACTCCCCGTCCTGCAATAAGTAGTACGCTACCTTGTATCGAAACTTTCTCTAATCTCTGTCGTCTGTCGGGAGCTGGCCGGTGGCTAGGAACGCCATGAATGGATCCATCCACAAAGGGTGGTGCTCGATCTCCATCATCTCCCCTTCTTCGATGGACGGTCAAACAACTCGGCGATAGTCCCTCCAGCCCACGGCCCATACTTGGCCAAACGGTCTGCCGCCGAGTTTTCTTCTCTTGGCACATGCTCGACGAAGAAGGATTGGAAGCCTCCAATCAATCCTTTTACTTTGACAAGATACTTCTGCAAGATGACGTCGCGCACCTCAAACTCTCCTCGAATCTGCGACGCGACCACCATCGAATCCGTGAAAGACCGGATATCCTGGATGCCCAACTCCTTGGCAAGGCGCAAGCCCGCCACTATGGCCTCATACTCCGCTTGATTGTTCGTGATGGGGAAGAGGATCTTGACCGCTTGCTCGATCCTAGTTCCCTGCGGGCTGACAAGCACAATGCCTACTCCCGCAGAGCTTTTTCCCGAAGCTCCGTCCACGAACATCTTCCAGGGAACCAGGGTGGAAGCTCCCTCACCTGGATCCGCTTCTCCCAAGAAGTCGGCCAAGAAATCCGCTACCGCCTGCGCTTTGATCGCCACCCGGGGCGAGAAAGAAATGTCGAACTCACTGAGTTCTACCGACCATTTTGCGAGCCTCCCTGAATGCTTCACTCCTTCCAGGACGCTTCGGAGAGGATGGTCAGTCATGACCCGGATGGAGTGAGCTTGAAAATAAGGTCGGAGCTTCTGCGCCGACACCACCAGGGCAAAGGCAAGCTTCTCTAGGATCGGATACCGCAACTCTGCCTTCTTCAGCACACGACTGACGTAATAAATGGGCAGCTGTTTCTTCCCTTCTTCTCGGACTAGTACGGAGCTCACTGCTTCCGCTCCTACTTCCAAGTAGATGAGTAGGTCTTCGCCTTTCTTCGGGCTTTGAAGGAGAGGTGTATGGGTTAATTGCTCCTTCAGCTTCTCGAACGCCTTCTCACATTCTTCAGACCACTCAAAATCTTCATTTTTCCGGAGTGTTTTGAAGAATGAGGAGCACTTCTCCCCTGCCTTTGACAGGAAGCGGCTAAGACCTGCCAGCCTTCTAGTCAACCTTTGGACATCTTTCACTGTCTTCGGAGAAGTCATCTCCAGGATTGCCTTAACCTTGTTAGGGTTAGGCTCTACTCCTTCTAGGGTGAGGAGATGCCCTAGAAACTCCCCCCTTACAGCTCTGAAGACACACTTTGTCGGATTGAGCTTCATCTTGAACTTCCTCAGCGTTGCGAAGGTTTCCACCAGATCAGCTACATGCTCCTGGACGCTCTTGCTTTTGATCAAGAGATCGCCCACATACACTTTCAGATTCCTCCACTTTTGCTCCTTGAAAACATGGTTCATCATCCGCTGGTAGGTAGCTCCTGCGTTCTTCAACCCGAAGGGCATCATTTTGTAGTAGTAGCAGCCATCACCAGTGATGAAGGAGACGTCGCGGCAATCGGGGGGTGCATCCAGATCTTGTGGTATCCTGAAAACGCATCAAGGAAATTCATCACAGAAAAACCGGCGGTCGAATCAACCAGTGCGTCGACTTGAGGCAAGGGATAACAATCCTTCGGGCAGCTTTTATTCATCAACGAAAAATCTACACACATTCTCCAGCTGCCCCCAGCTTTCTTCATCATTACAATATTGGAGACCCAGACTAGGTACTGTTGGGTATTGTAGCTACAATTACCTTGATTTGAAGAAGTGTTCCTGTGAACTAAGTTGAATTGAGATGTATTTGATGTTGTTCTCTAGTTATGTGTTTGCAGGTCTTAATGCTAAGTGCACACCAAAGTCAGGTTGCAATGGATCACCAAACACAGTTCTAAACAGTGTAATCCCTCATTGTGCAGAACAAAGTGTTGGTCCATGTGTAATCTCTCTTTTGGGGTGTACTTCATATACTCATAACTGAAGGTTTTCAAGCTTGAGGAGTGGAGCAGGTTTTCAGGAAAAGAAAAGAAATTTTTGCTGAGTCAATTCGTCGAGATGTCACGTGAACTCCCGACGAATCTCGACGAATCCAGACAGAAGACCTTTGTCTTGGTTTAGAAGAAAAATCTGCAGTTAAGTCCATTCGTCGAGATGACTCGGGTCATTCCGACGAATCCCGACGAATGCTGACAGAGGTCATTTTGGCTGGGTTGTGAAGAAAATTCTGCAGTTAAGTCAATTCGTCGGATGTTCTCGTGAACTCCCGACGAATCCCGACGAATGGTAACAGAAAGTGTTTTTCACGGGTTGTTCAGTGTTTCCCTGTGGCCAAGTCAATTCGTCGGATGTTCACGTGAAGTCTCGACGAATGACGGACAGACGGATTTCAAATCTTCGTTTCGTTTTCGAAAATTAGGGTTAGCCACCATGAACAGTACACGTGTCGCCTCTCCCTTCATTGTCGCACGAGCCGTTGAAGTCCTCCCTATAAATAAATCCTTATTTTAGGGCAAGGGCATCAATCTTAAAAAAAATCGATCTAAAAATCTCTCTTCAACCGACAGTTCAGAAAAGATAAAGCTAAAAGTCGATCTCCTTTCTCTTTTGCTGAACAAGAATTCTGAGACCTAACATTTGCTGCTCAACGATCCTTTCTCTATTGTTGTTAGAGATTTCGCAGAAGAAGGCCTTTGATCTTATTGCTGCTCTCATTATTGAAGATTCTTTCAAGTAAGTCAAAGGGCCTATTCAGATCTGGTTAGCCAAGTCTTCTCTCTTCCACATCTTTCAAGTGCCAAGCTTTCTTTCAAGGTTGAGAAGAAGACTCAGTATTCAAGATCTGAAGTTAATCTCTTTAGAGGTTAAGAAGAAGTATTTTGTTTCAATATCATTTCTTTTGTAGGAGTTTTCACTCCGAGATTATTTGTAGGAGTTGTTTACTCCGAGGTGTAGGAGTTGTTATACTCCGAGTTGTAGGAGTGGTATACTCCGAGTTGTAGGAGTTTTGACTCCGAGGTGTAAGATTAGTTATAATCTGAGATTGGTGAAGTAGCCGAGTCTAGCCTCGAAGTGCTAGATAGGCGAGGCGGGAAAGAGGACTACCCACATCGGGGAACCTCTATAAAATCCTTGTGTCTGTGCTGTGTTTGTTTGTTTGTTTTTCTGTGTTAAATTTTTAATTCCGCATAAAGACATAGAATCCACCTATTCACCCCCCTCTAGGTGATTTAGGCCGCAACTAGATACTTTCAATTGGTATCAGAGGTAGGTTGTTCGTTAAAAGTTAACACCTTGAACAAGATCCTTAAATCTAGTTGCAAGAGCAAGTTTGTCTGATATGGAAAAATCCAAGGATTCTGCTAAGATGCTCGTCTGTTCTAAGGAGAATTTCCCGATGTGGAAGGAAAGAATGAAGTTCTACATGGAAGCCACCGACCCAAGAATTTTTCAGATAGTAGAGGAAGGTCCCCATGTTCCTATGAAGCCATCGTCAATAAATTCAGCTATTATGATTCCCAAGAAAATGTTGGAGCTAGACAAAGATGAGATTGCCCTCGTCATCTTGGACAAGAAGGCAAAGAACATTATTGCTGGTGCAGTGGATGATTCAATGCTACAAAATCTTATACACTGCAAGTCTGCCAAGGAAATGTGGGACTCCATAGTTGTTCTTATGGAAGGTACTGAAGAAGTGAGGGATGACCGAAGATCGTTGCTGAACCAAGAATACGAAGCATTCAAGCAAGATCCAAGAGACTCCATTTCTGATACTTATGAGAAGTTCTTTAAGATCGTCAACGGTCTTAAGAACTATGATCGGGAATTCACCGTTGGAGAACTAAATGACAAGTTCTTGAGATCCCTAACGAAAGAATGGGATACCAAGGCTATTGCTATCCGGGAATTCGGAAAGTTGGCTACGATGGAGCCACAAATATTGTTTGGCAAGCTTCTCTCACATGAACTAAAGCTGAGTATTAGAAAAGCTGAAGAAGAAGGATGCTCCACTTCTGGAAGGGAGAACTGTGGCACTGAAGGCCAAAGAGACAAGAAGAGGTAAAGCTAGATCATTTGAAAAGACACAGCCGTCAGATGAAGACGATGAGTCTGTGGATTGTTCATCAAGCTCAGACATGTCCGATGGAGAGTTCTCTTCACTCGCCAAGAAATTCAAGAAATTGCTCAGAAAAAGGAGCCAAAGAAGGTCAAGGCGTGATGATGAACATCACAAGAAAGAACACAGCAACGACAGGTATAAAACCAAACCGAATAAACATGTTTCGACTGATATTGTCTGTTATTGTTGTAATAAGCCAGGGCATATAAGTACGGAATGTCCATACAAAAAGAAGAAAGAGAAAAAATCCTTCAAGGGGAAAAGGAAAGAAGAAAAGAGCTTCTTAGCAAAGAAGACCAAGACTCTTAGTGACAGTGACTCAGGGAAGTCAAGCTCAGATGAAGAAGCCTATTTTGGGCTTATGGCACATTCAGATGAGGAAGGAAGTGTCTCCTCATACAAAGGGAAGGTAAACTCGCACACTCCTCTTTCTGCATCTGAAACTGACTCCAATGCAAATGAAGGCTATTCTTCAGAGGTAGATTCAGATTTAATGACTCAGTACAAAGCCATTTTCGAAGGATTTGACAAATGCCGCAAGGTAGTCAAATCTCAAGCAAAAGAGATTAAATCTCTCAAGACGATGGAATCAGATTTGAGGGAGGAAATTGAAAAATTAACTCCTCTCAAAGATGAAGTCCAAATCTTGAAAGATGAACTTCAAAGCTCTACTGAATTATTAAATCTTAAGGAGAAGTTTATAAATGAATTAGAAGAAAAGTTAGTGGTGGAAAGGAAGATAGTTGAAAGCTTCTCCAAACCAAAAACTATTCTTCCAATCATTGAAAGATTTTCTGCTCCTGCGAAGGTTAGTGGCCTTGGTCATAAGGCTGAAAGTAGTAAGGCTGCTAAGAAAAGAGTTGTTAAAGGTAAGGGCAAGGTTGACCAAAATCAAACCTGCCCCCGATGCTTCGAAACAACTGCTTTCAAGGCACCTTATGAAAAAGTAATCCCCAAGGATTATGGTTCATTTGTACATGGATCAGTTATTAAGAAAGCACCAAAGATTAAATCAATTGTTGCTAAATCTCATGAAGAGAAGAAGGAGTCATGTGTGTGTTGCAACCACGAGGCTTCTACTTCTAAGAATATTGCTCCTGCTAAACTCCCTGTTCAAAAGTTAAAACAGGATAACAAGAGAAGATACAATCGATTTGATTGTTGGTGTTGTGGCAAGATTGGTCACTTCGCCATAGATTGTTGGTTTAACCCCAGGAACGTCAAGACTCCACGGGTTAACAATGTAAGAATGACCCCTTGCAATGTTAACACTCCGGGTGGTGTTGATCTAACCAGAAACCTAGGACCCAAATCCTTTTGGGATCCTAAGGGGTATTAATCTGTGTTTGCAGGTATGTCCAAAGGCCAACCAAAACTCTGATCAGGCATTTGGACAAGTGGATGTTCATGGTACATGACCAGAACATAGAAGAAATATAGGATGGTTGCTGAAAAGCTTAGGAAATCAGTCCAGGCACTGAAACTCTAAGGGGGAGATAAGACTAAGGGGGAGAAAAGATTGAGGGGGAGCTGATTCTACATATACTACTCCTATGCAGTTGCTGGGGGGAGCTTTGAGCTCTCATGCTTTTTCTTCCCTATCTGAAGTAGTCAGAAAGGGGGAGAGAAGTTGAATTTGCAAGAGAATTTGAAGTTGGGAGGAATTGGCAAAGTTAGAATTGGCAAAGTTGAAAGAGAAAGTTGAAAGGGAGAGAAAGTTGAAAAAGTTAAGTTTATAACTCTCCTTATCTATTTGATATATTTTTTTTAAGTGCAATTCAACTCAGTACATAGGTTCTGACTTCTTCAAATAGGGGGAGATTGTTGGGTATTGTAGCTACAATTACCTTGATTTGAAGAAGTGTTCCTGTGAACTAAGTTGAATTGAGATGTATTTCATGTTGTTCTCTAGTTATGTGTTTGCAGGTCTTAATGCTAAGTGCACACCAAAGTCAGGTTGCAATGGATAAACAGTGTAATCCCTCATTGTGCAGAACAAAGTGTTGGTCCATGTGTAATCTCTCTTTTGGGGTGTACTTCATATACTCATAACTGAAGGTTTTCAAGCTTGAGGAGTGGAGCAGGTTTTCAGGAAAAGAAAAGAAATTTTTGCTGAGTCAATTCGTCGAGATGTCACGTGAACTCCCGACGAATCTCGACGAATCCAGACAGAAGACCTTTGTCTTGGTTTAGAAGAAAAATCTGCAGCTAAGTCCATTCGTCGAGATGACTCGGGTCATTCCAACGAATCCCGACGAATGCTGACAGAGGTCATTTTGGCTGGGTTGTGAAGAAAATTCTGCAGCTAAGTCAATTCGTCGGATGTTCTCGTGAACTCCCGACGAATCCCGACGAATGGTAACAGAAAGTGTTTTTCACGGGTTGTTCAGTGTTTCCCTGTGGCCAAGTCAATTCGTCGGATGTTCACGTGAAGTCTCGACGAATGACGGACAGACGGATTTCAAATCTTCGTTTCGTTTTCGAAAATTAGGGTTAGCCACCATGAACAGTACACGTGTCGCCTCTCCCTTCATTGTCGCACGAGCCGTTGAAGTCCTCCCTATAAATAAATCCTTATTTTAGGGCAAGGGCATCAATCTTAAAAAAAAATCGATCTAAAAATCTCTCTTCAACCGACAGTTCAGAAAAGATAAAGCTAAAAGTCGATCTCCTTTCTCTTTTGCTGAACAAGAATTCTGAGACCTAACATTTGCTGCTCAACGATCCTTTCTCTATTGTTGTTAGAGATTTCGCAGAAGAAGGTCTTTGATCTTATTGCTGCTCTCATTATTGAAGATTCTTTCAAGTAAGTCAAAGGGCCTATTCAGATCTGGTTAGCCAAGTCTTCTCTCTTCCACATCTTTCAAGTGCCAAGCTTTCTTTCAAGGTTGAGAAGAAGACTCAGTATTCAAGATCTGAAGTTAATCTCTTTAGAGGTTAAGAAGAAGTATTTTATTTCAATATCATTTCTTTTGTAGGAGTTTTCACTCCGAGATTATTTGTAGGAGTTGTTTACTCCAAGGTGTAGGAGTTGTTATACTCCGAGTTGTAGGAGTGGTATACTCCGAGTTGTAGGAGTTTTGACTCCGAGGTGTAAGATTAGTTATAATTTGAGATTGGTGAAGTAGTCGAGTCTAGCCTCGAAGTGCTAGATAGGCGAGGCGGGAAAGAGGACTACCCACATCGGGGAACCTCTATAAAATCCTTGTGTCTGTGCTGTGTTTGTTTGTTTGTTTTTCTGTGTTAAATTTTTAATTCCGCATAAAGACATAGAATCCACCTATTCACCCCCCTCTAGGTGATTTAGGCCGCAACTAGATACTTTCAGGTACTGGATCTCTGACACAAAGCCTGCTTCAAGCAGCTTCTTCACTTCTTCCCGGATAGGCACGACCAACATCGTGGCATTTGACTTCTTCTTTTGACGGACGGGCTTCACCGAGGTGTCAAAATTAAGGCGATGGCAGACAACCTCAGGATCGATCCCTGGCATCTCAGCAGCACTCCAAGCGAAGATGTCGACGTTCTCTTGCAGACATGCCGCCATCTCGATCTTCTCTCTGATCTTCAGCGATCCTCCAATCTTCAGCAACCTAGATATTCCTGCCTCGGAGAGTACCTCGATTTCTTCCACCTCCTCGGCCACTTCCAGCCTGGCCATGCTTTCCAGCACTCTCTCAAACTCCTCTGTGTCAGCCATCCAGCTGATGGTGCTGACGGCGCTGAGGTAGCACTCGCAGGCGGCTCTTGGATCACTCTTGATCCTCACCTGGACATCTCCTTGGCAGTACTTGAGGTACTGATGGTAGGAGAACGGGACAGCTTTGAAGGAATTGAGAAGCGGCCTTCCAAAGATAGCCTTGTAGCAGCTCGGGGCGTCGACGAATACGAAACGGCACTTGATGGAGGTGCCACCGAGTGTTACAAGGAGATCTGCTCCTCCTTCCACCTCTTTGTTCTCTCCTGAGAAGCCAAAGAGGGGACCATCCGACGCCCGGACTCTCTCTGCTCTGACGCCCAGCTCGTCGAACGTCTCCTTGAATATGACGTTCACGGAGCTACTGTTATCGATCAGAAACCGATCAACGGTGAAGTCCTCCATTGCTGCGTGGATTACGAGGGCATCATGGAAGAGATTCTCATTCCCCAGCATGTCCTCCTCTGAAAAGGAGATTTCCTCCAACGGGGGGCGGTGCTTGCGAGGTCGAGGCGACGCTCCTTCGATAAATTTGATGGAGGCTACCCTTGCGGGAAGCTCCTAGCCCTGCTCCCCCATGGATCACCCTCACTCCTCCTCTGCCTCCTTGGACGATGTCCCCTCGACCTCCATGGTCGATCCGATCTTCATTCCTCCTTCGAGCGACGGCTTGCACCGTCGGCGGCTCGACGGGGGCTTCTATCCTCCGTTGTTCTCCTCCCGCTTCTCCTGCTACCAACCTCCTCCTGGCTTCCCAAAAATCTGGGCAAGCCATCGTCCTGTGCCCCTCTACCTGATGCAGATCGCAATAGAGGGGGACTTCCTCCACCTGCGTCCTCCTCCGCCGATTCTTCTGACCTTGCCGGTGGCCATGTCTGGCAACCGCCATCGCTTCATCCCTTCCTCTCTCTTGACGCCGATCCGGCTGGTTGAAATTCCTTATCTCCGGGGATCTTCTCCTCTGATCCTGACGCTGAAACCGTCCCGCTGGCCTCCAAGGTGGCCGATTGACGGGAACCCGGTAGCGCCTTTCTTCTTCCCGACACTCCGGAGCCACGATGAGTCTCCTCTCATCGTTTCTTCTCGGCTCTTCCTTCCTGGGCTCCTCCCTCCTCTTCTCTTCCCTTCTTCTCTCCTCTGGCTTCCTCCTCTCCGCCCTTCGGGGCTCTTCTGTCTTCCTTTTCTCGGGGGTCTTCTCCTCTTCTTCCTCCTCCTCCCTGGTCAGCTTGGTGAGCTTGGCTAAGAAGCCGCGGTCAGAAGCCGCGGTCAGAAGCCTCCCCCAGAACAAACTTATTGGCTCTCTTGATGAGATTGTCATAAGAATAGGGAGGATTCCTACCGAGCACAACTTGAAGAGGCCTTCGCTTAGGTCGAATGTTAGGGCAAGCTGCAAGGTGGAGCCATCCACCTCCTGGATGTCCACCACTTCCTCCTGGAAGCGATCGACATAGTGCCCCAACATCTCCTTTACTCCCTGCACAAGATGAAAAAGGGTCGTTGCCTCCTTCTTCATCTTCCTGGCCGTGGCGAACCGCATCGTCAACCCCCGGCACAGATCCTCGAAGCAGTATATCAAACCTAATGGCACTGATGGAACCCGTCTCTGTCCTTCCCTCTGAAAGTGATAGCGAAGAGCCTACATTTGAAGGCATCTGACACGGTTCGGATGGAGACTACATCCTTGAACCACTAGATGTGACGAATAGGATCATCCCTCCATGAGTAGTAATTCATCACGGGATCTCTGAACCCTTCCGGCAAGGGTGCAGCAAGAATCTCCTAACAGAATGGGTTCATCCCACCTGTCTGGCGACGATCCTCCCCCCGGCGAGTATCAGCTCCATACTCGCCGTAATAGCGAGTATCATGGTACCTCGCTTGCTCCTCCACCTCGCGGAATCGGATTCCCTGCGAGGTCTGCGGGTAAAACTGTGACCTCCTTGGTCGCTCGGGCTCCTCCTCGTGCTCCTTCCCTGCTCGCTGAGGGGGACCACCATCCTCGGTCAAAACTGGGCGATGAGGCGAGGTCGTCGTGCCCTCCGTGTGAGGTTGGAGAGCTGCTCATACGGTCCCCTCTAGACACCGCGCGAACACTTCAAAAACAGCTAACGTGACAAACTCGCCGCCTCTGGCCGAGTTGTTAACTACCTCCTCATGGTCGCCAACTGCAACCATCTCGCCTTTCTTCCAAGCTTTCTCCCTCTGGCTACGATCCACGCTCACCGCACCAAAGTGTTGAAGCCAGGAAAATCCCGACTCCAAAATTCAGATCAATGCAGCCGGAGGCTACACGCCCAGCGGTCCAACGAGACGACTTGGCTGGCAACGACGAAGGAACTAAGACGACAACAACTATAGGACCTCAGGCGCTGCGGCAGGGAGGTCCCACCACGTACCTAGAAGCTCAGAAGAGACTTCTCCTCCACAACCAAGAATGGTCGAGTAGGGTACGAGGAAGGCACCAACTTGACGAGAAACAAGTGGGTAACAACCAAGGGGAGACGGGTCAAAGAGTTCGAAAGTTGGGTTTCGAAAACTCAGCCAAAAGTGTCAATCCAAGTACCCATGGGGCCCTATTGATAGGAAAACCAAAGGGGCGGGGGTGCTTTTTATAGCTCAACCCTGCCCGGCGACTATGGGACATTGAGGCGAGCTCGCTTGCAAATAGGCGAGTATCACCTATGGTCGCCCACCTTTTGGCGAGTATGAGGGCTACTCACGCGAGTCATCCCATACTCGCCTAGGCCTCCTGCTTCTTCTGCTTTTTGAACTGTCTTGGGTCTTTGACTTCTGGCTTCTGCTTTGACCTCTTTGACTTTGACCTCCGCCTACGTGGCTTTGAAGGGGTCCCACCCTCGGAGAATAAGGGTTGTACAGGCATGATTAATACGGACTGTCCGATCACTTACAACTTTTTTATTAGAGCTCCTACACCTACTATGATATGATGTCTTAGGCTTATGTTAAGGTGTAGGGTACCCTACAATATGGAATTACAAATTTACCCCAAATTTATCGAAAAATTAGTCATATGACTCGATTTTTAATCTAACAAAAATTGTCACTGGTGAGAATTGAACACAGGTTCTCACTATATCAAACAAAGATAACAACTGGCACACCATAAGGTTTTTGTTGAACAACATTAAACTATATTTTATATATACGTATATAAATATGGAATAACTAATCATTCTAATCGTTATTAAAAATATATACAAATCTGTTAGTGCGGCCCGCCGTTGCACTAACATAGGGCCGATGGCCCGTGCCGTTCGACTTGTGTATATATATTATATATATATATATACACCTACAACTCCTACTATATATGAAAATATGGTATACATGAAATATTTTGCCATGAGAGTTATTCAGGCCGTCAGATTTCGCTCCTTAAATCAGCCGCCGTCCGATCTTAAAGATGGTCAAAAATAAAATTTTTATAGGACTCCTAAAGCTATAACGGGTGAAGAACAAAAGAGAGAGAAAGAGAGAGCACAAGTGAGGAGAGAGAGGCTGTGAGCCCACCAGCAGGGTCGCCGGACCCCAGCAAACCCACAGGGGCTCCAGCAGGGCCACCACAGGCGGTGACCCTAACCGTGAGGCCCAGATCTGAAGCTAGCATAGTGCGAAGGCTATCTTATAGATAAAAAAAATAAACATTGACCATTTGATTATTAATAAATCCCAAGCATTACATTTTGGATAAACTTTGGGATAAATTTAAGGCATAAACTATATCAGATGGTTTACGCACATTTTAACAAATGGATATGGTCATAATATTATACTCTGTTAATATATTAAAAAAATAAAAATAAAAATATTTGTATAGAGAGCAAAGCGTGCTGGAAAGAGCAAGTTTCGCCCAGAACGGGTACATGTAACTGTATACCTATGAAATTAACAATTCTCATAATTATGAAATATGAGCACTCTGGCATATCCCTAGCTATGCCCTGTGCCATATGCCGCATTACCTCTGCGCCTCACCCTCCCCTAAACGAGGCCGGGAATCCAATTGCTGCCTCCTTACTGTCGTAAGGAGGCATAAGGATGCGACACGACTAACACAATCTTGGCACAAAGAAGACAATTCATTTTTCATGTTGTAATTTTCAGGAAGCTAACTAGAGATGCAAAAAAACAAAATCTTGCAAGATACCAGAAATATTAAAAGATGACCAGAGTATATGAAAACAAATCCACTGTTACAACTTCAAAACTCGGGCAAATAAAAAGGGAGAATCTGGTGAAGAAAATGATTAATTCAGGCAAGAGTTACTTTGATGGACAAATCTATCTAATCAATGGCGATTATCAAGAAGCCGACAGATATATACATGAGGAAGACTGGATATAAGGCAAGAGCCTTTCTCTTGGGATTAACAGCGGCGCTTATGAATGGATATGCTGCCCATGAACTCCACGTCAGTGTTACAAAAACAGCTACTAATTTGAGGATAACATTGTCTTTTATCAAGCAGATTAAAGCTCCAACGTCAAGCGGAAAGAGACAGTAGCCCAGAAGGCTGAGACTTTGGAAGAAAATGATGTGACCTCCCTGTTGATGTATAGTGCATGATCATTTAGAACCCCTTTTCACACACGCATACGCATATATATATATATATATGCACACACACACACACACACACACACACACACACACACAAGCACACACACTATTAATTACCCAAACCTTCCATGAGAGTTAGCATAACTACAAGTTGCACCCTCTTTATCTTCTGAAATTACATAAACCTCTCCTCTGAGTTTATATTTCATATTACATGTACGCACAAAAATACCCCCCATGAAGCTCCCCTCCATGTTTTTTTGTTTTGTGCAGACATGTTAAGAAATGTAAACCTGCATGTGAGCTTTTTGTAATTTCAAAAGATATAGGGACTGCAACCTGTGATTTTGCAAACTTATAGAGGAGGTATATATATTTGTAATATGCATTGGGAATTAGGATATGGAAATTGTACTTACCAGAAGCAAGACATTTAATGTGAGTATAACTGCACCAGCAGCAAGTACACCAAATGCAACAGCAAATACTTCAGACTGGCAACATAGTATGGAACAAGTTTAGAGATGACAAGAAAATATGCATAATTTATTTTAAGAGAGCTTGTGTTTTCTAAAAGTATATATGGAAAACCATAAATCTAGTAGAGAAAGCATTTCAGAGGCAGAATGAAACACGGATCAACTTAAAGCCATCTTAGGTATCATTAATTTTGTTGGACAATAGAAAAGTATAAACGAGGGCAAGATCTTAGAAGTTATCTCCTCAGACTAGACTCACATATATTATGTTCAATAGATAACAAATAGTTTAAAGGAATAATTATCAAAACGACCCTTGGAAGTGAGCATTAATTACAGGTTACACCCGTCTTACTTTTGAAATTACAAAAACCTCCACTGTAAGTTTACATTTCATAACATTCATGCACAAAAATACCCCCTAGAAGTAAAACTTTCAAGGGGTCTTTTGTACATGGATGTAATGAAATGTAAACTTACATTGAAGTTTTTTGTAATTTCAAAAGTAAGAGTGCAACCTATAACTTAGCAAAACATAGAGGGGAGATCCCAGTAAATGGCTCATAGTTTACATCATATTTCATAACATTGGTCCCACATGCTGTGCCGCCGACGGTAAAACCGATAGCCGATCCAACCTTAAATACTCGAGGCTTCCTATCCACTTGGTTGATTCCATGGCCAGGACCCCTTCGTTCCAAATTTGCATGTCGTCGCCGCGCACATCGACCTTGACATCGGTTTCTCGGCTACGACGCCTGCTCCCACGCCACCAACACACGCGCCATTGCCAGCTTTCGTTCTCTGGCCTTGATCAACGCCGTTTCGAGCGCTTTAGCGCATGATCCTTACCGCCATCCACACACTGCACGAATCTTCCACATCAGCTTCCCCTCCTAGTCATCCCATCAAATTCAAACAGCACCCCAGCAGCTTCATACGACCAGGTCGCATCTTTTCCAACCGGCACCATTCCAACACACCGTTCAGCGCCTCAACGCATAGTCAGTGCTCCTTCCCCGTCAACGCCTCTTGTCTCTTAGTCGTAGATGTCAAGACCACCCTTCAGCGGCAACGTCAATCCTCCATGGTGATTCCGACATATATTTCTTATGCCCAAGAGACGTCAAATGACAGACTACCGTATAGATACAATGCGCGCGAAACGCTCGCCTCATCGCCCAAGGAGAGCAGTTCGAGTACATCTTAGCGCTGCTTTGCAACATGCAACCGGGTCAGCCATCGGTATCCAACGTCGTATATGCATTGAGATCCCCAAATAAGTCATTTTCGGCAGATGCCACTGCAGTCAGGTTGTCTCCTCCGACCCACCACCGCATAGACATTCCAACGATCAATGTACCAACCCACGTGGTTGGATTGCACGAAGAGAGCAATATTTTAACATACATTATACAAGAGAGGCACAAAAGATCTCCACGGCCGCTCACAATCATGAAAAGCTTCAAAGCTCCATTAGGACCACTGGCTCCGCCAGTCCTCTCTAGGTCTCATCCCGGCAACCCTCACGGAGGCCCTTATACAATGCTACAGTCATCGCTATTTCGGGCAACATGATCGAACACATGTGTGGGGTTCGCTAGACGGGATCCATTGACTCCTATGTGGGACGAATTCATCGAACTTGTCACGCATACCCCAAGCCAACCACCCGACCATTACCTAGGCTACTTTATGCATGATGTAAAACCCCATATTCGAGCTCGTCTTTGCAACCTTCATCCATCCACCATCAACCAAGATCTGGACCTCATGGAAGTCAAGTTCATTGCAAGCTCAATGGACCCCCACTCTACCTCCACCCCCTCCAAGCCTCTCACCGGTCATACTTCACGCACAACCATGACCATGACCCCTTCAACCTCCACTCACCACCTCTTCAACCAAGAGTATAATAATTTGAGGAACAAGGAACTTTGCTTTTGTTACAAGCAGTCTTATTGGTGCATCTTGCGACGCACCATAACTTCGTTTATTACGCAGTTGTTTTGTATTTTCATGTTATGTATTTCTTTTTCATGTGCCCACCTTTATTTTGAGTTTTGACGGCTCATCGGTTTGACCACCCGATGAGACTCTGAATAAAAGGTCCGGTAATTTTAGTAGTTAGGACGTTAAAGGTAAGTTCAAATTATATAAGGATGCATAAATTTAATTTGGACAAAATTCCAATTCATAAGAGAACCAAACATTAATCATATAGAATATAAATGGAGATACCCATTTTTATTTGGAAAAAATATTAAGTTGGAAATATTCCTAGTAGCTAGCATAATATCAAGGAAATAATGCAATTAGCTGCTGCTGCTTTTATTCCTATTAATATGGAGCCCGCGAAGAAGAAAAGGGAGGACCGGACAAACAGAGAAACATTCAATTGTCTCCATGTGCTGCCGGTCAACTTCCGCTACTTCAAAGTGTGCCTGTTCCGTTGTTCTGCTTCAACACCTGGCCAGACTCTCCAGACAACGCCATCACCGCCGGCCGACACCACTGCCGGAGTCCCTCTCCTCACCGCTCCTTCCACGACGATCCAGCCACGCCAAATCCCTCCGCCGCCGACGGGACCCGGCGCTGCCATTGTTTCTCTCGACGACCCGTCGAGTTTGCTCTCGTCCGCAGGTATCGTCGACTACAGCAATCCCCGTCTGTTACCCGCCGACAGCAAACAACTCTTCTACAGGGCGACGGACCCAGGAAAGGACCGCTTCTCACTGCCATATCCTTATGCGTATCCTTGCTCGAAGTTATTACTTAGATTTATGCATCCACTTAAATAATTATTGGCTTTCCTTTACGTTCTTCCTACTTCAATTCCCGTTATCTCATAAATTATTATTGCGTTTTGGGCTTGTGGACGTATTGGACTCGTGGGAGATTCGACACGTAAACACGTGAGAGTTCACTCCAAACAAAATTAACGATTTCCATAAAGTTCATAATGACGAAGTTGATTTTGCGCGCACAAAACTTTATTTTGGTACTCCCGGCCTACACCAGTTTGGTATAAGAGCTTTTTTGATTCGCTTCTATCACGAATCAAGCAATCCGATTTTTTCCACACAAAAATATATTTATATATATATAATAAGAAAATTAAAGAATATTTTTATCTATTTAATTTCAACAAAAAAAAGATTCTTTGATTTTCTAATAATAATATCATTTTATTCGAGTTTGAAATTAAAAAAAAATATTAACGTTTTTTGTTTAGTATTTTAAAAGTTTAAAAAAGATTTAATTAAGTCTTAAATTTTTTTATGGAAACTATCGACGAGCGCATTAAAACCTTACTGAAAAACGTTGAGTTCGTCACTGCAAAATTCAAGCATAATCTGAATGGATTGAGCACCGATGTACACAACCTTAAAATGACAATGCGCAAACAATATGGTATTCATGATTACCTCCCAAGTCAGTATCCACAAGTGGAAATCGAGCTTCAGTCTACTGATAGTTATCTTTCTAGAAGCGTCGCTTCCCCCACGAGTACCTTAACCCCACTTAGCTCCACTGTAACACTCCCTCTAGTGGAGAAGTTTCTTTCTGAGCCCCAGCTCCAGAAAGAAGAGCTTCTTCTTCCTATTTATGTCATCCCGAGTGAAGTAGTGACTCCACTTACCCCCATTGAATCACCCACTGTAGTCACTGAGTTTCTTCATGAACCCCTGCTCTAGGAAGAAGAATTTGCTAGCGGCGTGGCACTCACCTTAGATGACACTCGATCTCAACCTTTCGTGAGTCACCTAGTCTACTACATTTGCCTATCTCTAAGCCCGAAAGCATTTTGTTTGATGATCACTTGTCACTCACACTAGGGTCTTCACCTTATATTGACTTTGTATTTGGTGTTCACACTATTAGTCCACTTCACTATCCTCTGAATTTAGGCTTGCACACTGAAATTTATCGTCATGCTATTTATCAGTTTAGGAAGATTTATGCTAGAAGGTTCCTGGAGATTCCTAAAATTTTCACTCCTCATAGAGACACGCATTTTAAAGGATTTCTTTGGAAACTTTTAAATGATAAAATTGGGATCAATTTTAAATTTTGTAGTATTAAGTTAGATATCAACGGATTTGTAGAAGTGCAACAATATATTAAATATTTTATGTCGGATTTTTGGAACATACTATGGGGTCGAGGGGGCGCCAAACTCGAAATTAGTAGTGCTTATCACTCTCTGATCGATGGACGGACTGAATTCGTTAATAGGATTTTGGAGAACCTTCTTGGGCGTCTAACTGAGGAGAATCCGAAGAAATGAGATCTTATATTAGCACAAGCTGAATTCGCATTTAATAATTCTACTAATCGCACTACTAAAAAATCTCCTTCCGAGATTGTTTATGGGCTCTCTATACCTCATCGATGGGTCGGCAAGTTGTTAGGATATGATTTTCTGGTCGAGTACAAGGCAGGTGCCTTGAACCGGGCGGCAGATGATCTCTCTCACCACGACCATCAGGACAGGACTCTCTTCACCTTCACCATGTCCCAAACCACCTATATTGTTCTCATTCGCCTTCACCAGGAGGTACATGATTCCACATCCCTCCTAGAGCTCCTCAACTAAATCACGAAGGGGAGGCTTCCCTCTTGTTAGGCTGTGAAGGATGACTTCATCGTATACAAAGACAGGATCAATCTACCCGTTGCCTCCCCACTGATCCCCGATATCCTTGCCAATACTCATGGTGCAACTCGTGAAGGGGTCCACAAGACCCTTCAGTGCATTCAGTGGAATTCTTTTGGCAATGCCTCAAGCGTAGCGTGCATGATTTAATTGTCGCTTGTTATGTATGCCAGCACAGCAAGGCGGATCACTTACATCCAGCAAACCTTCTTCAACCTCTTCCAGTGCCAACACAATTATGGGAGGACTTCTCTATGAACTTTTCGAGAGTTTGCACACCTAGAGAGGGCGGTTCATTCGATTTGTGGTGGTGGACAGATTCTCCAAGGGGGACCCACATTATCGCCATGAGAAATCCCATTACAGTGAAGGGGTTGCTCGTGTCTTCTTCGATCAAGTGTTTCGCCTACACGGCCTACCCGAGAGTATTGTGCCCGACGGGGATAAGGTCTTCACTTCTTATTTCAGGAAGGAGTTGTTCGCGTTGTGCGGTACCAAGCTTGTCCTTTCCTTTTCTTATCATTCGCAGTTGGACGGGCAGACTGAGGTGGTCAATCTAAGGCTGAGCATATTATTCGAAACTCGAAAATCGCTCGAATATTGAGCCGAATCGGAATCGGTTACAATTGATTCGACTCAATTTGAGTCGATTCAATTTGACTCGAATCTGATTTCGAGTCGATTTCGAGCCAGGCTTGAATCGCTCGAAATATGATTCGAATCAACTCGAATTGATTACAAATATTATGTATTTATTAATATATTATTATTTTAAAATAAAAAAAACACTAAATTTTAAACCTAAAATCAAATATTGAAGGCTTTAAGTGTTTCATTTGCTAAATTTAAATGTTTCCCAATTTAATTTCGAGCCAACTAGGAATAAAGAGAAAAAATGCTCAATTTCAAGCCAACTTGATTCGATTTCGAGCCAGCTCGATTCGATTTCGAGCCGGCTCGGAATCGAGTCATTTCGAGTCGAGCTTCGAACCGATTTCGAGCCGAGTTCGACTCGAAAATTTCGATTTCGAGCCGAGCCTAAATCGCTCGAACTCGACTCGATATCAGCCTTAGGTCAATCGAACAGTCGAGTTGTATCTTTGTTATACCACTAGGAATCGCCCTAAGGACTATGCACACTAGCTTTCGTGGGTGGAGTACTGTTAAAATACATCCTATCATACTGCCCTCCAGACCACATCCTTGTGTCTCATCAACGTCTGGGATCTCCCTCGCCTACTCACTTACGACGCCGGCTCGGGTAGCTCAGCAACCGTAGACAAGGACTTATAGGCACACGACCAGATTCTCAGCGTCGCCCGCAAGCATCTTCTTCAGGCGGAAGCACGCATGGCCGCCTACAACCGGGGCCAATGCGAGCTCTTTTTCGCCCCTACCACAAGTTGGGCCCCAAATTTTATGGCCCGTTTGAAGTTTTGCAATATATTGGCGATGTGGCATACCACTTCCAACTCCCACCTGATGCTCGGATTTACGTGTTCCATGTATCTTAGTTGAAGTCGTTCATTGGAGCGTCACCCCCAAAACCCTTGGTCCAACTCCCGCCACAGTTGCAAGACAAGCTTGAGGACAAGTTTGATGTCGACGTGGGAGATGTTGTGGATCCACATTGCGGCGTCACATACCATGCAAAACCGCACAAGGATTAATTCAGCATCTCTAGTGTTTTATTTTTGAGTCTTTAATTTTGTGCCTTGATATCATCGCATTTTTATTTTTGACCCATATGATGTCAAGCCCGGTGAGGGGGCATTTTGGGAACTTAATGTTTGTTTGCATTTGGGCCCACCCGGATATAAGGGGAGGGCTGCTGGGATTATGATTATGCAAAGTTTAATCAAATTTCCCTCCTCTCCCTATTCTCTCTCTCTCTCTCTCTTCAACTTTTCAATCTCACAACCACCTCTCCTGACTTCACTGCCCTATCCTCTCGCCGCTCACGCGTCAACGCCAACCCAGACAATCTTGAGCCACCTCCACCAAAACAACCTTCCTCCCCCTTTGTCGGTCATCCTCCACCACCAATATAGATTTTCGAGGTCCAAGAAGGGGAACTCCAACCTCCTCCAGGATTTCTATGTTGCCTAGAAACGAACGAGATCCCAAACAGAGACCCCTATCAAAATCATTTGGAATGTTTATAACCAAATATATTTACTTGTAACAGCAGATCTCTTAGACTCAAAAGACTTTAAGATGGTAGAGCATTTGTGCTTCATATTTTTCAACTATTGAAAATGCATTCATATGTGCATGGATGCTTTAAAGATAATCCTAAGGTAGGGGGAGTAGTGGGATTCGAAAAGATCACATGAGTATTATCATTTCTTTACTTTTTCCTATGATTATATTGTATGCTAACTTTATGTATTAAAATCACGATTTGGAATTGTGCTTGTGTTGGGTAATTTCTAAACTATGTATGGAAACTAATGCTTTGAAATTAAACTTCATCTTTCTAATTGATGCGGGGCAGGTTGTGAATGTGGATGCTTTAAGTTGCGATTCTAAGTGGAATGTAATGTGACTACCAAAATTCCTAATGTAAATGCAGATGCAATTGAGACAGCCTGATTAAAACAAAAACAATTAATTGAATGAAATTTAACTTATTTAGTAGCACCTTCGATTGTAGAAAAGAATTAAGAGGTAAATGTTAATTCACAAATAATTGATGTGCAATATTTCAACCACGCAACGAATAAGTCTAACAATCAGACAATCTCACGAAAAAACAACAAATGACATCAGATCTAATAAAATATAGTCCAAGCATATAAAATAGAGAACAAAAACATCAAACTATGACTTACGCATGCAGAGGCGACGGAATGTGTATTTTGGAGATCTGAGAGTTGCTAGTTCCTGTTGGAGATGAGTGATGCTGAGTAGAGGGTCGAAGGTGGCTCGGGTGGGAGTTCAGGTTGTATGAACGGGGCATCTAGGATCGAGACCACGTCGGTTAACCGGGGGACCTTCACACAGTCTTGACGTATTGTTTTGAGGAGAAGGCTTATTTCCTATATAATAATATTGTTACGGAGCCCACTGGAGAATGACGAACCCCACCCCACCCCCCAAATGCGTGTGTGGACGCACTTACATCGGAGCATAAGGGCATACCCATGTTCACGCCCGCATAAAATTTTGAAAAGTCCCTGAAGGGGCGCACAATGGACTGGGGCGTTCAGGTCGAGTGTGATTCCTGCAGGCAAGGGTGTGGAGCCGAGCTCCAGCAGGGTGGGCATCCCATTGTCTACTTCAACCGGAAGACGGACTTACATCACCAAAATCTTCCCGCTTACGAGCAGGAGTTGATTGTCTTGTATAAGGTCGTCCAGCACTGGCGGTCATACTTATGGGGTCGGACATTTTGGATTCGCACCGATCACTTCAGTTTGAAGAACCTCCTAGAGCAGTGCCTCAGTGCAGCACCACAACATCGATGGGTCAGTAAGTTGTTGGGATATGATTTTCTGGTCGAGTACAAGGCAGTCACCTTGAACTGGGCGGCGGATAATCTCTCTCACCGCCACCATCAGGACGGGACTCTCTTCACCATGTCCCAACCCACCTCTATTGTTCTCACTCGCCTTCGCCATGAGGTACATGATTTTGCATCCCTCCTAGAGCTCCTCAACTGAATCATGAAGAAGAGGCTTCCCTCTTGTTGGGCCGTGAAGGATGACTTCATTGTATACAAAGACAGGATCTATCTACCAGCTGCCTCCCCACTGATCCCCGATATCCTTGCCAATACTCATGGTGCAACCTGTGAAGGGGTCCACAAGACTCATCATTGCATTCGGTGGAATTTTTTTGGCAAGGCCTCAAGCGTCAGTGTGCATGATTTCATTGCCGCTTGTTTTGTATGCCAGCGCAGCAAGGCGGATCACTTAATTCCAGCAGGCCTTCTTCAGCCTCTTCCAGTGCCAACACAATTTTGGGCGGACTTCTCTATGGACTTTTCGAGAGTTTGCCCACCTAAAGAGGGCGGTCCATTCTCTTCGTGGTGGTGGATAGATTCTCCAAAAGAGGCCTACATCATCGCCACGAGCAATCCCATTACAGCAGAAGGGGTCGCTCATATCTTCTTCGATCAGTTGTTCTGCCTACACAGCCAACCCGAGAGTATTGTGTCGGACGGGGATAGGGTCTTCACTTCTTAGTTTTGGCAGGAGTTGTTCGCATTGTGCGGTACCAAGCTCGCCTTTTCCTCTGCTTATAATCCGCAGTCGGACGGGCAGACTGAGGTGGTCAATTGGACAGTCGAGATGTATCTTTGTTGTACCACCAGGGATCGCCTTAAGGACTATGCACATTGGCTTCCGTGGGTGGAGTACTGTTAAAATACATCCTATCATACTGCCCTCCAGACCACACCCTTTTGTCTCATCAACGTCTGAAATCTCCCTCGCCTACTCACTTACGACGCAGGCTCGTCTAGCTCGGCAGCAGTAGACAGGAACTTACAGGCACACGACCAGATTCTCAACCTCGCTCGCAAGCGTCTTCTTCAGGAGCAAGCACGCAGGGAGGCCGCCTACAATTGGGGCATCGTGAGCTCTTCTTCGCCGTTACCACAAATTGGGCCCCAAATTTTATGGCCCGTTTGAAGTTTTGCAACATATTGGTGATGTGGCATACCACCTCCAACTCCCACCTCATGCTCGGATTCACAATGTGTTCCATGTATCTTAGTTGAAGTTGTTCATTGGAGTGTCACCCCGCGAACCCTTGGTCCAACTCCCACCACAGTTGCAAGACAAGCTTGAGGACAAGCTTGATGTCGACGAGGGAGGAGATGTCGTGGATCCACATTGCGGCGTCACATACCTTGCAAAACCGCGCGAGAATTAATTCAGCATCGCTAGTGTTTTATTTTTGTGTCTTTAATTTTGTGCCTTGATATCATCACATTTTTATTTTTGACCTCATATGATGTCAATCCCGGTGAGGGGTGAATTTTGGGAACTTAATGTTTGTTTGCATTTGAGCTCACCTGGATATAAAGGGAGGACTAATGGGATTATGATTATGGAAAGTTTAATCAAATTTCCCTCCTCTCCCTCTTCTCTCTCTCTCTCTCTCTCTCTTCAACTTTTCAATCTCACAACCACCCCTCGCAACTCCGCTGCCCTAGCCGCTCGCTGCTCACGCGCCAACACCAACTGGAAGTAAGTGATTGCGGTTTGCGGGAAGTAGCAAGAGTGGATTGTTGGGGGAATACGGGCTTGGGCTTGCGTAAGTAAACGAGAACAGGGGGTAGCCGACGGGAAAGGGAAGAACTGAGGAAGAAGAAGCCTCTCGGAGTCGCACCAAGGAGCCTCTTGGAGTCGCACCGGGAGGGGTGAGACTGGCAGTTTATGGACTGAAATAAACGATCGATGCTCAAACTGTTGCCTACAAGCGCATATAAAACGAACATAACCAATGTTTTAAATATCGGATGTCGGCGACATATCAGATTGAGTTTTTAAATGTCGGATGTCGGATGTCGGAAGTCGGAGACATGTCGGGGATATTTTAAAATATCGGATTTTTATGTCTTGTAAATAAAATTTTTATTTTTATGTATACTAACTATAAATTATATGTTATAAAAATAGAAAAATAATATAACAAATAGATAATAAATGAGTCATTTATATTACGAAATAAAATCGAATAGTATCTAAGATAAAATATTATTAACAAATACAAAATGATACATTGTAAAATATATTTAATAGTATACAATAATTTTATTTTGATAACAATAAGTTTATTGCAAATAAAGAAGATATAAATATTTTCATATTTTTTGTAATATGAAATTAAAAAATTACGAAACAATTATACAAAATTGGTTGTAAGAATAAAATGTTAAAAAAATCGAAACAATAAGTTTAATCGATTTAAACATACATAATATAATATTCATATGCGATTTAAACATATGCTGCTAGTCTGCTAATATAACATAAAATAAAATAGCGGGCGATATATTTAAAAGTCGTGTCGGCCGATATATCGGAAAAAATCGGACATGTCGGCCTATATTTTACAAAAGGACATAATCTATTTTTTATAAAAACATATCGTTTTGCTCTAAAAAATGACATGTCGGGAGACATGTCGGACATGTCGGAGGACATTTAAAACAATGAACATAACTAATAGGGCACCCAGATCTGACAACTCATAATGTCCTGACTGATCGGGTGTCAAATACAACTCGAAAAATAAATATATGAAACCGACTCGAAACGACCATTCGAACAAATCCGTGGACTCGGATTGTTCGGACGGGCAACAGATCACCGCCTCCTGCGGGAATAAACAAGTATGGGTCGATCTCCATCACTAGGCCTGATAATGACTGAAATCATGATAGGCATTTCGTATCTTATTACAGATAAAGTTGACACATTTTAGAGAGAGGGTAAGACTGCTGCCAATTGTCTAGTCAACAGTGGTTGTAGTTTTAAAATAATAGGAGGATTTAATGATTCTTAAGATGGGGCCCAATTGATTGGTATGTTAAAGTTAGATGGAGGGCATTATCCTCACATCAAAGTTGGAAGTGGCTCTCCTCCACTGTGCAGTAAATGAGTATGTTTCTTTGTTACTAAGTAACATTTATCTTCATGTTGAATATGTTTCTTTGTTATTCAGTATTTTACATCTATTATGTTGTTCCTCTTTCACGTTCCAGTACCTTTCATTAAAGTTAACTTCTTTTAATCGTTTTGAGGCAATCATCGTTCCAGTGACTTTTATTTATGGGTGTTAAGATGTTTTTTCAAGCTTTATTCTATTGGAAGCTTAGGCAGCACTAATAGGGCAGTCAGCTCTATTAACTCTTTCGAAAGTGAATGAATATATATTCTAATATTTGGTTGGAGGACAAGTCCAATTCATGTTGATGTGACATGTTGCTTGATCCCAATCTTTTGTTCTAATATTTGTTTGGATTCTTTGTTTAAATCTCTGGTTTATTGATGCAACTTGCATCGCATCATGCATCATATTTTATTTCACGCAAATTTTTTTAATTTTATTTCGAGCATTTTATTTTAGTATTTGTAGTGCATGTATTGGCGCACAGGTATTTTATTTCACGCACTTGTTACGGCTTATTGGGTGATCGTCCAATAAGTCCCTGAATAAAAAGATCCGTCAAATTAGGAGAAATGTTAATTAAGGCAAGCCATGAAATTAACACATTAAATTAGGTATTTTAATATAATTGAAATTCAATCAAGAAATAAAATAAAATATCTTATTTTAGAAAAGTAGCAACGCGGAGAATAAAGAAATCTCTAAATTAAGTATTCATCTGATAGTATTTAATTTATTTGGCTCTATCGTAAAGCCTCATGAAAAGTTACCAAATAAAGATAAGATCGATTGCTTTTAAAATGTCCTGTTATTGATACCGACGAAGGGGACGAGGGCGAGGGGCACCCGCCGGTGTGGCGAGCGTACCGTCGTAGGGAGCGCGGCGCGCGCGCCATTCCGGCCTAGCCGGCTCGTGCCGAGGAAGCGTTGTATCTATTTTCTTTTATGCACCGCTCTTGTTTTTTTTCATTATGAGTCTGGCACGCATATAAGCCAGGGGACTATTGTTTTTTGCTTATGCTTTAAGTATTTGGTGATTTGGTTTCTCTCCAAAATTTTCTAATTTCCCTCTCTCTCTCTCTCTCTGCCCCTTTTCTCCCTCCCAAATTTCTGGAAAACCTACCAAGTGGTCTGACCTGCCCTCTTCCGGCCGCGGTCTCCGCCGCCCAAATCCGTTCCAACGCCACCCGTCCGTCTTCGTGTCGACAAGGTCCCACACGCGTTCGCCTTCCGCGTGCAGCCCGCATCCGTCTACGCGTCCCGACCCCGACACCCGATCTGCCTCGCCTGACGCCGCGAGCCGATTCGCCTCGTCAGTTCCCCACGCTAGTTCCACTGCACGCCCGTCGCCGCCAGACCACCGTGCCGCCATCGTCGGCCTCCCTCTCCGTCCCCCGCGTGCATGTCCCCTAGGTTGCGCTCCATGGGCAACCCGAACACAACGCCATCCCTTCCGGCCACCGATCCAGCCATCCTTCGTCGCTTGGAGGACCACGATGCTTCGATCGCCTCCCTGCAGGCCCTCATGCTGTGAATGGACACCAAACTCGACTCCCTATTGGCCGGGCGCCCATCCACTTCCGCCGCATCCGCCGCCGAGTCGCCCTCTCTTCTTGGCACTCCACGGAACCCTTCCAGCCCCTGGTTTCCCCTACCGGTGTTGTCTCAGTGGGCCCTTATTACCTTGATGTTCCCTCTTTCAACGGCACCGACCCCTTGGGTTGGATTGTCAGCGCCGAACAATTTTTTGAGATACAACAAACCTTAGAACCACAAAAAGTCAGCACGGCCATGATCGGAATGGAGGGCTCCGCCAAACCACCTCGACTATGACATGGTCGGCCCTTCAGCTGGAGCTGATCCGCCGTTACGACACCCACTACTCGGGAACCGTCTTGGAGCAGCTCTGCAGAGTCCGCCAAACGGGCTCCCTCGACGAGTTCATCGCCCTCGCCACACATGTTCTCGGCCTCCCACCGGATCACTACCTCAGTTTCTTCATGCATGGGCTTCTGCCACACATTCTGGCCCGTATCCGCACCCACCACCACCCGTCCATGACGGAGGCCATGGACCTCGCCCGCTTGGTCGAAGCGGACTTCCAGACTCGCCCACCGGACACGGGCAAACAGCCTCCCGCGTCGGCAGTGCGACCAGCCCACCGGCCCATTCCCCCCTATCGGCCACCGCAGCTCGAGCCACATCCGGGACCCGGACAGGCTCCCCACCGCCTTGCCCCCGTCGGCCTCCAACCCACCCCTGGCTCTCCAATTAGGAATACCACGATTTGTGTACCAAGGGGCTGTGTTTCCGCTGCAAGCAACCCTATACCACACACATGAGTGCCCACTGAAAGCCCTTAGGGTCCTCATCGGCGACACTGGCGGACTTCGAAGCTCTGGAGCTGGAGACCACGACCAAGGACTCCCCGGCCGCCACCTACCATCGTTTGGACCTGTCGTTGTTTGCTATCGGCGGTTTCTCGGGCCCTCAGACGATGAAGCTGCAGGGATCGCTTTAGGGGACCTCCGTGGTGGTGATGATTGATAGCGGCGCCAACCACAATTTTATTTCTCAGCACCTGGTGGATCGCTTGGCACTTCAGGTGCGGGCCGTGGACCGCTTCACGGTTTGCTTGGGCGACGGTCGAAAGCGGGCGACGGGTGGTGATGTAAACTAAAACTAGGGCTGTAGTTTTGGAAATAAAGTAGTACGACCTTTTAAATAATTATGGCGCGAAGGGACTTCGCGGAACAGTTACAACGACCTAGGCGTCGCTCGTGCGTGCAAGGCTACCGTACAAACGTAGTAACGTCATGAATCTCAATTCCACAAGCGCATAAATTATGTAGTGGCACGCACGTGTTTGGAAATAACGACAATTCAGGAGATAATACTAGTAGGGCAAGCTCTTCATAATTAACCATTCATTTAAAATTCAAGCATAAAATAACTAGTGGTGGAGAGCTGGAGGTCAAGAGGTATACCCAGAAACGAGAGGCAGCGGCCGTCGGCACTCCTGGAAGGTGAAGAACAGGGTTGTAGGCGTTCGGGACTTCACTGAACGGTGGATGTGGACGGATTTGGGCGTCGCAGGAGGCGCAAGGAGGCGGAGATGGACGGCTCTGGAAGTTGCAGGAGGGGCGCCGGCGAGATCTGGACGGGTGTCATGCGACTGTAAAGGAGAGGGAGGGCTGTGGAGACGTCGGAGCCGGCGGCAGAGGTCGCTGGAGTGGTCGCCAGACTCTGGCAGGGACTCCAGGGCGGCGTCAAGGCTGACGGGAGTGGCGTGCGGCGGTTTCAGGAGCTTCCGTCGAGCAGGGGAGTCGCTGGACTGTGGCGGCTTCAGGGGGCTTCTCGACTGGAGGCGGCGGTGGCTCTGGACGTGCCCGGCGAGCGGATTTGGCGCTGAAGGAGGAGCTGGAGCTCGGGGTCGAGGCGGTGCGACTGGAGAGGAAACAGAACCAGAGAAATTTCTTCGTTCAATTTCTATGTCCAAGCCGGCTGCACAGGAAGGGGGAAGGCATGGTTTTATAAGGGGGGATTAGGTTTTTTCTTTTAGGATCAATGGCTTTGATGGTGGGCCTTTTCAAGTGGGCTGAAATTTAAGGACATTTAAAATGGGCATTCAAAAGGGAATATATTTTTCAGAAATTATAAAATTATAGCTAATTATCAAGCTTGCCCTAAACTAATCTATATCTAACTATCGGACCTATGCATTTAGGGTCCCGTTGGCCGGTCACACCAACGAGTCAAACAAAAAGATGCGTGAACAACATGCGCGACACAAAACACATTCAAGCGCTCATAACATGTGCGATACAACTCGACGCTACACAATGAATCAAAAATTTAAGCGAAAATGTGCGCTATAAAAATTAAAAATACATGCGATAATACTAATTAAAAGAGGCGACGCGGGTTGCATCAGGTGGCCTGTGCGCAACGCTCACTTTTACCATCGGCCACAGCCCGTTCCAGGCCGACTTCTACGCCTTCTCTCTGGGCGGAGTGGATGTGATTCTTGGCGTGGCGTGGCTTCGCACTCTTGGAGGCGTCAGCGTCAACTGGGACCGCATGACTATGCGCTTCCTCCGAGGGGGAACGACTTGTTTACTAGAAGGCGATGTCGCCTTACTTCGCCTACCCGTCTCCCTTCGCTCTCTTCAGAAGTCCACCGACATCGAGTGGGCGGCCTCCTTATGGCACGTGGCGGAGCAGGCCGCCCCCTCCCCCCCTCCCGACCCAGCGCTACAGGCTATCTTGGACCTTTTTTTGGACCTCTTCGCCGACAGGACCTTTTTTCCCCAGCTCGACCGACGGATCACCACATTCCACTGCGGGAGATGTCCATCTCAGTTTGACCATACTGTTACGACCATGCCCAAAAGGGTAGGATCGAGACATTGGTGAGCGGCATACTCACAGCAGGCATCATCCGCCCCAGCGCTAGTCCCTTCTCGAGCCCCGTCCTACTGGTCCGTAAGAAGGACGACAAATGGCGCTTTTGCGTGGACTACATGAAACTCAACAAGGCCACAATACCGGATAAGTATCCTATTCTGGTCATTCAGAAGCTCTTGGACGAGCTGCGGGGAGCGGTCTTCTTCTCGAAACTGGATCTACGGGAGGCTACCACCAGATACGGGTACGCGAGGAGGACGTCCCCAAGGCAGCTTTCCGCACACATGATGGCCATTACGAGTTCCTGGTCATGCCTTTTGGCCTGACAACCCCCCCCCCCCCCCCCCCCCCCCGCCACTTTTCAGGCCACCATGAATGATCTGTTCCGACCAGTCCTGCGCAGGTATATCTTGGTCTTCTTCGATGATATTCTTGTTTACAGCTCATCGTGGCAGGACCATTTGGACCATATTCGGGCAACTCTCACCACCCTCCGGGAGAACTCATTTTGTGTGAATCCCAAGAAGTGCGTCTTCGGTCAGATGGAGATTAGTTACTTGGGCCACACTATCTCCGCCAACGGCGTGGCGATGGATCCGGACAAGGTTCAAGTCGTACTCCAGTGGCCCACGCCTCGCTCACTCTGCGACGTCTGAGGGTTCTTGGGCCTCACTGGGTACTACCGCCGATTCATCCGGGACTATGGCAAGATTGCCAAACCTCTCTCCAGTCTGTTGAAGAAGACCGAGTCTAGCAGTTTCCAGTGGACACCTCTGGCGGCCGAGGCATTTCGGACCCTCCAGCAGGCTCTGAGCACCGCCCATGTACTCGCTATGCCAGATTTCTCATAGTCGTTCGTGGTGGAGTGTGATGCGTCAGGCTCCGGAGTCGGTGCAGTCTTGATGCATGTTGTACAACCTATCGCCTATTTCAGTCGGACATTAGCGACCACCGTGCGGCCCCGCTCCGCATACGAGTCTGAGCGGATAGCCCTGGTTCTCTCCGTACAGCATTGGCGGCCATACCTGCTAGGCCTCCATTTCACAGTCCGGACGGACCCACAACCTGCGCTACCTCCTCCACAAGAAGATCGCGAATCCGACACAGCAACTCTGGGAAGCCAAGCTCCTGGGGTACGACTTCGACATTGTGTTCCGGGCGGGTTCGTCCAACCGGGCAGCCGATGCGCTCTCCCGCCAACCGCGGATGGCCAGGTTGACGGCCATTTCATGACCATATTGGGAGGACGCCACCATTCTTCAGCACGAGGTGGTCGCCGACCCCGCGCTTCAGACGATAGTGGGGGCTCTCAGGGCAGATGCCACGGCCCGCCACCATACCGCCTTGTGGGCGACCGCCTCTACTACCAGGATCGTCTAGTACTGCCCGCCTCTTCGCAGCCGATTCCCCGTCTGCTCATTGAGTTTCATGCGACTCCGGAAGGAGGTCACGCAGGCGCCTTTAGGACGTATCGTCGCCTCGCCGCTTCCATATATTGGTCGGGGATATTCCAGCGGGTCAAGGCCTTCGTCGCAGCCTGCCTACCATGTCAGCGCACCAAGTACGAGGCGAATTTTCCTAGGGTCTCCTCCAGCCGCTCCCTATTCCGACCCAAATCTGGGAAGATATTTCCATGGACTTCATCTCCCGCCTTCCCCGCTCCAGGACATGGGACTGCATGTTGGTGGTCGTGGACCGCCTGTCCAAGTATGTCCACTTTATTCCGCTCCGCCACCCATTTACGGCCCCTGGGGTGGCCGCCACCTTCATCGACGGGGTGGCTGCCACCTTCATCGACGGGGTGGCCGCTACCTTCATCGACGGGGTGGTCCGACTACATGGGTTCCCTCGCTCCTTCGTGAGCGACCGCGACCCCCTTTTTCTAAGTGCCTTCTGGCAGGCGCTATTCAAGATGCAGGGTACGCAGCTTCGCATGAGCACCGCATACCACCCGCAGACTGACGGACAGTCCGAGGTCATGAATTGCTGCCTCAAAACCTACCTCTGTTGCTTCGTGTGTGACTAACCGCGGGTTTGGGCCGAGTGGCTATCCTGGGCCGAATACTCCATCAACACCTCCTTCCACTCCAGCACCGGCACCACCCCATTCAAGACAGTCTATGGTCTACCCCCACCAGTTCTGAGCCGAACCATTCTCGGCGAATGTGCGGTCGCCGCCGTGGACAGCCTACTCCGTGACCGAGACACCATGCTCCAGCAACAGCGCCAGCACCTCCAACACGCCCAGGATAGGATGGTGGTCTCGGCCAACCGCCATCGGCGCGACGTCCAGTTCACCGAGGGGGACTCAGTCTTCCCCAAACTCCAGCCACACTGCCAGGTGACGGCGGCCCCACGAACTCACTCCAAGTTGGCAGCCAAGTTCTACGGCCCTTTTGAGATCCTCGCTCGGGTGGGTACTCAAGCGTACCGTCTCCGCTTGCCTCCGGAGAGCCGCATCCATCCCGTATTCCATATGTCACAGCTCAAGCGGGTGATTGGAGATCACCCAGTCAAGGAGACGCTCCCACCGCCGGCATCTGACGCCCTCCACCAGCATTCCTTCCCCAGCGTATTACAGACACGCGCACGATACGTCGCGCGGAGCAGTCAGTAGAGCAGGTTTTGGTGGCGTTGCAGGGTCACCCGTTCTCGAAAGCGACAAGGGTAGATCGAGCGGACCTGCGTCGCCAGTTCCCAGACTTCTGCCTTGAGGACAAGGCAAATTTCCCAGATTGGCGGAATTGTTACGGATGCCAACGAAGGGGACGAGGGCGAGGGGCACCCGCCGGTGTAGCGAGTGTACCGTCGTAGGGAGCGCGGCGCGCGCGCCAATCCGGCCTAGCCGACTCGTGCCGAGGAGGCGTTGTATCTGTTTTCTTTTATGCACCGCTCTTATTTTATTTCATTATGAGTCTGGCACGTATATAAGTCGGGGGACTATTGTTTTTTGCTTATGCTTGAAAGTATTTGGTGATTTGGTTTCTCTCAATTTTCTGATTTCCCTCTCTCTCTTTCCCTTTTCTCCCTCCCAAATTTCTGAAAAACCTACCATTTCCTCTGTCAGGATGCTGGGTTAAATCGGGAACAGGGAAATTTCCTCTGTTTCCCAAGAAACCAGCCGAACCCCCCCCCCTTTTCGTGTGATTTGCTTCGTCCCTCTGGCCGCCTCTGCTTTGACGGACGTCGTCGCCTCCACTGTGATCACCGGCGACCTCCTCCGTATCCAGTTCGTCCAAATCCCTGCTTCGAAGGGTCGGCCAAATCCTCCCAAGTCGACAACACTGAAGCCTCACCTCCTCCCGCCGCCAAATATCCACACCCTCTTCGTGCAGGGTAGTTTGTCTTCGTGTGACATCTACTCGGCGGCGGTCGAGAAGCAAGGAGTGACGAAATCGGGGAGGACGAAGATTGATGAATCTTCGTGACCCGCATAAGGTAGAAGGGTAATGTTAGGGTTCCAACGGAGATGGGGGCTTTCTACCAAGAAGAAACGAAACGATATGTATATCTATCTATATATATATATACACACACAACAATGCCTTCCCTCATTACTGTGAACTTGTGACACTATCGACCTGACCATCCTTGATCCACCAATCCTCAATGTATGATCATTTATATTCCTTCAGAATTATAAGTCTTCAGTGAGTTGCGAATTGGGAAAGCACCACAGCTCATCCTTTCATCTTGAATTTTATCATAGTTCTCATATGTTTTGTTTAGTCCCCTCTCATGTGTGTGGTCCTCAATAAATTCTTATGCCACTTTCTTTCATTACATCATTATCTAGCTCAAAGCCAAGTTACAAGTTTTGACATCTTGCATTGCTCAAGAGTAGTGTTACATATATAGACGAGGGTGAGGGGCACCTTCGTGTGTCGCGTATATTTATGTCGGGACCGAGGAGACAAGGACACGGATCCCAATGAGACGGCGGATGATGGACAATGGTGCGCACGGGCACCGCACACTCCGTCGTCCCTATCTTATTATCGCATTTTGTATTATAGCATGTTTGGTTATATATTGTTTGCCCTTTCATGTCATTTGGGCAAGGCACTATATAAGCCCATGTAAGACCTAATATTGAGTATCATGGAAGTAAGATCAATAAAGTAAACTTTAGGGGCTGAAATTCTCTTATCTAATTCCTTCTTCTTCCTCATCCCTTCCTCTAAGCCCTCCACCATAACATCTGGTCTGACCTGCCATCTTCAGACTGTGGTCTGCACTGCCCAAAGCACAATCCGGCGCCTCGTTCGTGCCTCCCAGAACCTCGCCACGCCCACACCCTCTGTGCTTCATCCGCGCCAGCCTCTCCACGACCACCGCAACCGCCGTGTTAACGCCTACTCGTCCACGCCTGCTACAGCCCAATAATGTCGCCTGCGGCGAGTTTACCCTCCCTGCTCATAGAGCCGACTATTCCCGCTCTTGCTTCCAGCACCGCTTCTGCCACCCTTGCTCCCAGTGTTGCGGCTCGCCACAATTTTCTCTGCCTCATCCAATCCACCTCCTCACATGTATTCCCAAGATACTATCCATGGTGCAAACAGACACACATGTGGCTCAGCCCCCCACCAACTCGACCATCTCTCGCCGCCTCGATGCTCATGAGGAGTCCATCGCCTCTCTCCAGGCTCTAATCCAGTGGTTGGATGCAAATTTGATGCCTTCATCGCCGGCTGGTCGGGTACCTCATCGACTTCCAATGTCGACTCCCCTTCAGTTCTCGACGTTCCTCCGGGACCTACCGACGAACCTCCACCAGTGCCTTTAGCCACTTTAACATCGATCCGCTCCTTCATCGTCCCAACCTTCAACGGAATGGATCCAATGGGTTGGATTGCGCGAGCAGAGCAATTTTGGGACTAAAACAAATATACAATTATATTACAACGTATCCGCTTATCCGCTACAAATACAACACAATATTATTTTCTCCAATAATAAGCGATCTTTTGTTGCTAGAACACTTGCTACGTGCTCTAATCAAATATAACTTGTTAGCTTATAGAAAAATATTTTATAAAATACATCTTGAATGTAAGAAAAATTATGTTTGGTTTTAAACTTTTGTAGACAGTTACAACAATTAAAATTTAGAAAAAAGCAATTGTAAGGGCTGTCCCAGCATATATAATTAAAATTTTACAGCCCTAAATTAAATAATACCACGTTTCTTTTTAATATCCAAATCATGTAATAAGTACAATACTGTGGATAAAAAGGAAGAATATCAGGTATAAAAGTTTAAGTAGAGATCCAAAATATATTTCTATGCATACATTATGCACACAGTTGTAAGTACACAATGTGCAAAGTGTGGAAGAGAAATGTTACTTTAAGTAGTAAACACAAAAATGTCAGGCTTTTGAAACTACAAGTAAATAACCAAATGCAGAAAAAAGCTATGAACTAACATGATGTAAGCAAACTCTTATATAGGAATTAAAGAATATTCTTCTACTGTTTAAGTAATCATCTCATAATCAATGCTCTGAATATACATGTCCATATAACAATTAAGCTCATTATATGTAACTAAACATATATAATTAATAAGAATGCTCTTATGACCATTAATCTCATTATCTTTTGGCCACCTTGTCTTATATATTTGATGAATTGGTATCTTCTCTTGATTGTTTAGTTCAGATCAAGCTCTTAGATGTAAACAAACAAAAAATAAAATCAACATTAGTTTAATCGTATGATAAGATTTCTCCAATGATTTCTCATTCTAACGAACATAATTTGGTTCAACTTAACATTTAGAACAAATTCATTCTTTTACTCAATCCATTAATGTAAGTTTGGTTGGGTGGAATGAAATTTGGAATTCACTTCCTGCCAGAATTATATTTGGCCTACCTACAATTCTAATGTTCAACAAAATAAAAAAGTTGAAATGTTGAATATGCAAACATGGAATTGATTCTGCTAATATTAAAATAATTAATATCAAGTGTCACTCATAAATACCTTACAAAATCATCTATTAGATAAACACCTAACTATGATTTTAATCTAAAAATCTCACTAGGACTTTTCTCTAGAAATTTCATTAGAATTTCTTCTAGAAATATCACTAGGGTTCTCCCTCAAGGGGTCTATCTAACTAGGATTTTTCTACTTCAAAAATTTTCTCTATTAATTTTCACTATATAAAACTAATTAGGATTCTCTCTCTCGACAACTGTGAAGTTTATGTTTGATATGGTGCTTTTCAACACAAATTGAATGTGGAAATCCTAAATCCTAAGATGTTCTGGATTGAGTAAAAGATGCATTAATGATATTGGTGGATATTTTAATGTGAAAGGTTTAAGATGAAAAGGTTGTGGGCAAGTATTTTATGAAAAATACAATTTAAGAACATGTGAAGGGCTAGAAAAATGAATGGAAGATGAAAATTCATGAGATTAACCCAAATTAGATAAGGTAGGTCTAATGATTATTGACCCATAAACAAAGTTATTGAAATACAGTATGTAAAGTTATAAAACTAATGAAAGGATCGTTGATGGAGATCGATGTTGGACTGCGGGTCACCAGTCGGCGGGGCCCACATTTGTGTATTCGCGCAGGAGGCGCTGATCGGATCGGCGATCCGAGACCTCGAGCGCGTCCGGCTCGTTGTTTTATTATTTAAATGTATTTTGTTTTTTAATTGGACGTGTATTTAGTGTTTTAGGACATCGGACGTAACGGTCAATCATAGTCGTTCACGTCGGGTGCCCAACGACACCCTCTCGTTATAAATAGGGGTGGATGCTTCATTTATTTTCATTGTTGTATTTGTGAGTGATTTCAGATCCGGCAATCCTTCGCGGTGCGATGCCTAATCGTTAAAATTGTCGTAAAAGCACTTTATGCGGAAGTAAGCATGGCTTGCTTCTGCGCCGGGAAATTATTATTCACCTTGTGTTAATTTGCTGAAATTAAAAAACGTTACTTGCTAAATTTTATTTCCGGATTAAATGAAAATTGCATATGCATCATTTTGGTTAAAGTCATCGAGTCCGTCTTGCATTCTCACCTAGGATTGCAATAGCGTCGGCACACCCAAGTCACACAGCCTACCATGCGTCAATCGTTCAAGGCTTAAAGCACCTAATTAGGTTAACCACGCCATAAGCCACGGCTTCTGGATAACTGAACATTGATTTCATTGATGCAACCACTATTTCAAAGCCAATTGATGTTCTATTATGGCAGCGGTAAAATACCAAGTTGTAGTGCATGAAAAATATTCATGCAAATTGCTTATAGTCATCTACTCACTGTAGCCTTATGGAGAACAACATAATTCAGTTAAGTTTTTGATGCAATCTAGGTCGTAGAATTATTTTTACTATACTACCTGTTTTTTATTTGGGCAACGCATGTCTTAGCTGGCGTTTTTTCTTATATATTTTCGCGTATGTTACTTTCGCGCATGTTATTAGTGCTCATGTATTTCGTTTCGCACATGTACGGTTTATTGGCGTGACCGACCAATAAGACCCTGAATGAAAAAGGTCGGTCAAATTAGGTTAGAACCAATAAGACCAAGAAGACTCCTTTGAACTCCCCTCTTAATTAGAATTGATATCTTCAATTAGAACCCCCCCCCCAAAAAAAAAGAAACTCCTCTCTATTTTCATCTACACCCATCCTTTTAGAGTATCAGTGAAATCCCCTCTTTAATATAATATTATTATGCCTAAATTAAAAACCATCACTTATTAAAGCAGAACCCTCCATGGTAAATCGCAGACTGCGAATAAACGGAAGAACGAGATTTATTCTCTGTTCTTTCAGTTTCCCAGCGAGCGTTCCACGCCCTACCCAGCCGACGCCGGCTTGCTCGACGTCGTCTTCCCACTGCTCGTTTGTCGTCGCCACCGACGCTGAAGTCCTTCCAATGGGTCGGCGACCATTCCTCTCCCAACCTCCAACAGGATCGACACACCCATGGTCGTTTATCAGTTTTCCAGTTTCCAGCAGCCACAGTCTTTTCTTCCCGACTTGTCGAACCCACTTTCCAATCGCAAGTGTGGAACCCCCTTTCCAATCGCACGATTCGAACCCTAGTGCTGGATGGCGGCTCTGCCGAAGGCCGTCACCCATTCCACTGCGAGATCTTGTCGTCAACACCCTTTCCTCCGTCATTTACAGCTGGATTTGAGGCTTCCCATTTTGAATCTGCCACCACAGCCTTTATTTTTTACTATTTGAAATTTGTTATTCACTTAACCCTCATTCCCAGACATTCTCAATGGGAATTGGATTTATGACGTGTTTATAGGCATATGGTATACCTCGTATTTTTCTCAAGCTCCAATCATGTTAATTTTAACTTCATGCTTAATTTTACTTGGTCTTCAGATTTCAAAGCTTGCCAAAATTATCACTTGTTTGTTTATCATTAATTAGAAATCTTACTTGTTCACGCATTTTCATTTCTTTAAGTGCATGCCTATGGAATGTTAATTCATATTAGTTCAATGTTCGATTGTTAGATTTTATTGCGTGTTTGCAGCCCTAGGTCGGTTATCGATCGATATTGTTCGTGAAAATTTTCGCTAACGCCACATATTTTAAATCGATCTCAACTCTTATTATTTAAAATCTATATAGAGATTTCAGTCTACATCAATTTTCCACACACAAAAATGAAATGACCAAGACTCATTTTCATTGTTTAACAATTTTATGGTTTAAAAGGGAAAATGTAATAATAATAATAAATCTGGCAGTGCAAGAAATAAGTTAAGAGAAAAAAAAACAATGAAATTGAGAAGAAAAAATGGAATGCTAAGACGCCAAATTAATCAGTAATGCATGCCACGCCTAAGCTATAACTTGGTATATTCCACGCAGTGCATGAAAGAAACAAATTTACCTTCTTGACGGAGGCGGACCAGGAAAGTGTAAGACCGAGAAACACAATAAAAAAGAAAGGTCCCCAAAGATCCCAATCTCTCAAAGCCTTTCCGGGATCCTCGCGATAGGGGTTAGGGAACACGACCAACTTCAGATTACTCACGACCCGAGACAAATCTCTCTTCACAGTGTCCCAAACAGGCTCCGTCAGCGTGTTCCCCGGCGACCCAAACGCATCCGAGGAGATGACCTGGCGTTTGTCCCCACCGATGGGAGCCGAGAAATCGACGGATGAGACCGGTACCACAGCAGGAACCGACAGTTTTGGAGGAGCAGAGGTTGTCGCTGTCTGATAAGAGGGCGGGGGAATATTCGAATTGATGAAAGGTGAGGAGGAGACGGGAATCGCAGCGCGTGGAGGGCTCCGCGGCCGCGCCGGGAGGACGGTAGCTGGGCCGGACTGGACACTGTCGTAAATGAGGTTCTCAATCTCGTCGATGTCCGACTGGGAGGATGGGTGCAGGGGTATTGTGTCTCCGTGTGACATCTAGCCGTCGTGGGGGTCGAGAAGCAAGAAGAAGCGATGGAAGCAGATAGATCCGACGGTTGGTGTGTCGATGGTGGAAGCAGATCGATGCCCTAGGTCGATCGATGCCCTAGGTTGATCGATGCCCTAGGTTGATCGATGCCGTCAGGAAGCCGGCGGGTGTCGATGATGGAAGCAGGAGGCTTCGGCGACGAGTAAAATCGGGAGGAAGACTTCCGTTGATCTTGGGGGAGAAGGAGATGCGGGAAGTGAGATGACTTCCGATTTAGAGAAACAGAATGCACGCGAAAAAGGGGTACATCATGTGTTAATCCTCAACACTTGATCATTTTCAATAAACTATGAACCCGTTTTCCGTACCTAATTTGGGAGGTGCGCGAGCAAATTCATCGTAGTATCTCGCAATCAACGGTCGAGATGCAATACATCTGAAATACTCCTCCAAAACATCTGAAATATTCCCGCAATATGGTCCGAATATTAATCTGCACCTCTGGGAGCTGCGCATACGTACCAAAAAAATTTCGTAATAACTAAGGGTACATCATAATTTATAACTCGATTATCATCCAATCATGTTAGGGCCTATAGATTGTGTTATTACATTATATATGCGAATACAATTATCATCGACCCATATTCTGATCTAGATCAATGATTATTATGATGGTTATCACACAATTTCACTTATTCATGTCTATTCACGGGTCATGTTTATCGATTCATTCGTATTAATTCCTAAAATGTCGGCAACACTCATGTAAATTAAAACTGTAACGACCCAGGCCCGACTCGTCAACACGAGATCCAGCGGGACCCAGCCAGGCCGCTATCGGGTTGCAGCCCAAGCACCCCAAAGCCTCTCCGCGCCACTATTTCTCAGCAACGACGCATTGTTGAGGCCGGGTCTTGAACCCGCAACCTCCTTGATAAGGAGTTTTCAAAACTTTTTTTTTGTAACGACCCAGGCCCGAGTCGTCAACACGAGATCCAGCGGGACCCAGCCAGGCCGCTACCCGGGCTGCAGCCCAAGCACCCCAAAGCCTCTCCGCACCACTATTTCTCAGCAACGACGCATTGTTGAGGCCGGGTCTTGAACCCGCAACCTCCTTGATAAGGAGTTTTCAAACCACTCCTCATCAACAATTGAGCTGGTGCTTGGGCTGCAGCCCGGTAGCGGCCTGGCTGGGTCCCGCTGGATCTCGTGTTGACGAGTCGGGCCTGGGTCGTTACATTAGCTACCTCCGAAAAGTGGGAACTAAAGGTATGTACGTACAGAGTCGTGTGGGTGAGTTGCGTGTGTGTGAAATAATAATACAAACATTGCATCATTGCATTGCACATCATAGCATAGCATTTCTGCACAAACAGAGACCTCATCGTATAAATCCGTATGGGTTCTTTTATACGATGAGTTTACCTCTTGCCAGATCCCTTAGCTTATGTGCTTGTGTGTGTGCATATAAGTTAAGGTTACTTTCGTAGCTGCTCTTATTTCTTGTACATGCTTCTTTATATTGCATTGTCTTTTACTATCTGTTGTCGTACTTACTCTGGTTAGAATAGAATGGTTACCTTTACATGCTTAGTATTTATATACCCTGCTAGTCTCGACATTTGTCACCTGTCTTGTTTCTTTTACCCCTTGTTTTTCCTCTGCTTCGTCCTCCCGCACGGTGCCTAGGAGTCGCGGGGGGGGGGGGGGGGGGGGGGGGGGGGGGGGGGGGGGGGGCGGGGACAAAATCGGCTTAGTCTTTATGACTAACGGTCGGTTGTGACCGTAGGTACACGAGGTGATGGAGCCCCGGCTAGAATAGGAGACAGGACCTGAGGAGCTTATGTCGCGCATTACTTCTACTACAAGACAGGTGTTCGAGAGTAGAGAGTTTTTTTAGCTTCCGCACAGATGTAGAGTGAGAGAGTCTTTGTACTTTACTAGGATATGTACCGGGCTTAAGCCCTTTCTCTCCTTTACTTGTTGCACTCATTGATGGACTTTTATATTTTGTTGTATAAATGTGTGATTGTGGACTTTGTTTTGTTTATTTTCCTTCTTAACTCTTGTTGGCATGTCGATCGTTCTTGCCGGCAGGATCGACGTCTTGCGGAGGTGGCTAACTCGGGTGTTAGTGTCACCGTAAGGCGGCGGTTCTGGGCATAAGATCTGGATGCTCTCCAGGTGCGGGAGAGGGATCTTACATCACTAGCGTCAGCGGTAGCTCACAGAGATTTGAGTTCTTTTCTGACTTCACACATGTAAACCTGCACACTTTACCCAACACATGTATGATCAAATACAACTTGAGATTTGTTATTTATCAAACCTGAGAGATGCAGAACGCATGTTCCAACAGAAGGTGTCTTATATAAAAAGTTTGAAATACAACCTTATAAGCATCAACCAGCTTTGTGATATGAGATACAAGATAATCTTCGCTTAAGATAAGGGTTGAATTGTGGATAGTAACTCAGGAACTACTACCCTCTCTGGTATTTGAAGAAGCAACATATATCACGTAGAATTTATTTTAAATATATCAATGTTGTGTCTTCTTAATTTATTTATTTCTACTTCTTAAGTATAACATAGAATACTTGCATACCTCAATATTAAAACTCGATCCAAGCATGTTGAGCATAACTTAGTAAGATATTTGTCAATGTTAAGGAGAAGCCTTGCAGAGCCTACTAATTAGATATTAAAACCAAGATTTTCTTTGAGTAAAACTCGTATTAACTCACTATTTCATTTACTTCACATGGACTTATTAGGTCCTATCTCAATCAGTAGTTAAGGAGGAAGACTACTCAAGATTCACTTGAGTACTCTTTCTAAAGGCTAAATTTAATACCTTTAAAATTCTTATAGCTTTCATTAAGCAAATCTAAAATGAGAAGAATACCTCTATAACATTGATTAGAAGTGATTATGGTACAAAATTTGAACCTCATAGGATGAATAAATTCCGTGAGGTGAAGGAACCAAACACAATTTTTTTTGCTGCTATAACTCTACAATAAAATTGAGTTGTTGAGAGAAAGAATATAAAATTGAAATGAGCATGAATTTATTAGCAAAAGCCAATTTACATATGTATTTTTTGGCTGAAGTTAGTGTTTGCACTATTTTGATGGTCGGATTTCCCCCCTCACATGGAGGATCTTGCGTTGCCCGTATTTGAATTTTTCCTATTAATACAGTTTGGATTCAGCTGGACAATCCTGAGAATATAATTCTGCTATTTATATTTTAATATTCTGACTATTTTGCATCTCCCTGCACTCTCAATTGTAGTCCTTAAACAAATCTTCTAGTAATAATAAATCATATATAAGTATCTGAACCCCTAAATCCAGCAGAGGACATGAATTGCAGTTGAAGAAATTAAAAGAGCAAATCAATTGTGTTAATACAGAAGAAATTTTTACATAGAATGAAATTACATGGAAATTTTTCTTACATGTACAATGAAAAAAAAACAATTAAAAACAAATGAACAAATGAAATGGCTAATGGGGAATAATGCAGATGCTGACTCAGGCTCTATTTGGGAGGGCGGCAGCGGCTAGAAAGGGAGAAAACACAGTCGGAGATCGGGACCAGAGGGGGAGGGTTGCGGCCTGGAATGGAGTTGTTTCTCCGTTTCGCAGAGGGAGGGGGGAGCAAACACCGCCACACGCTGGAGAAGCGTTTGTTTTCCCGCCTTGCGGCAGCGACTGACCCACATCGGCGTCCCGCCGCCAATCCAAACAGAGCCTCAGTTTCTCCTCGTCCTACTCAACAACAATGGTGACGAAAGGCCCATCAATCGCATTTGAAGAAGAAGAATGGTCAGAATCAATCCCCTGAGCCGCAACAGGAGCTGCATATTTCACAGACTTCAACTTTGGGAGCGACAGAGATACAGATTTCGGAGGAGATCAAACTGGACTTTACGGGCATCCTTCAAGAAAATCAGCCAATGTTCTTCTCCTCCCTGTAGAACTCTCCTCCTCTGTCTCCTCCCTGATGGTGAAAAGAACCCACGGAGGGCCCCATCAGTTATCTTCCACAGCCTCCCCACTCTCTTCTTCTCCTCCTCCTCCAGAGGTTGATTCCTCATGATGATCCACCGTTATGAATACTGAGCTGCAGATTTTGCAGGGATCGGCAACAGTTGAACTGGATGGACGAGGATGCCATGTTCTTCTTCGAGAAGAGAAAGGGAAGAAGAATGTCTCGTCCTGATTTCCTGCACACTTCTAATAAACCTATGCTTATAGCTCTCTTCATCCATCACAACATCCAATATAACGACACTATTAAGGCCACTGCCAGGCAGCCGCACGTGCCGCTCAGCCCCATCTCTAAGTTGCTCAAATTTCTCATCTTCCCCAAAATCATAAAACACTTCCCAAAATGAAAAAAAAAATCAAACTCTGATCCAGAAATTCGAAAGAGACAACCACTGACGAGGGCTCGCAATAAGGTTGATGAGTGAAAGCGTCCATGGACATTGAGGCTTTATATGCACTGATTCACCCTAAATTCGCCGGAGAAGGAGAGTTCGTTGCCGATTTTCAGAATTCGAACCAGTCCCGCTCTCCGGCAGCTGCTCGAAAGGGATACTGAAAAGTTCGGTGTCCGCTCCCAGGTATCACGAAAAGTGACTTTTTATCATTAACGCCGTTACTTTTGACGGAATGGAAAAAAGGAGAGGGTGGGTCTGAATTTGGTACGTATACGTATATAATGATAGGTACGTATATAAATACATTTTCCGTGTGGAGGGGCCCGCATCTTCCCTATCCTGGTAAAATTGAAACGCCGCGTTGCTGCGAAGAAAAATAGAGAAGATTTCGAAAATATCTGGTGACCTAGGATTCTAAGCTTTGAAGGTTTGATAATCGGCCGACGACAGACAACATTCTCATCATCGAAGGTATCCTTCGTTTTCCTTAATCAGTTATCGTCTTGAGCTTAGGTTAAAAAGAAAAAAAAAATATTTGCACGGCGGAAAATGGTCATTGTTGCACTGCTAATTTCTCTGATGCACTTCTAATATCTCAGTATACTATGGTAATACTGTGATAATACGACCATCTAATTTAAGGGCTTTGATAATATGACGGTATTTGTTTAGGTTGTCAATAATTATCCCTAAATACTGACAGTATACGGAACTTAGGTTTCTTGTACACTGGATCGAGTGAAAATACGAATGCTAAATAACTATGCAGAGACGTATTTCATCTGTATCCAGCTTAATAGTATCGTATTTACACAGTACTGCTGTTTCATTTGTATTGAAGTCATCGAACATATTTCATTTGTACACTTATTGAAGATACTGGGTAAATACAACCATATATTGCTGCAATATTGTGCAAATACGACCATATTTTTTCAAGTTTCGTGTTAATATGCATGAGTTTTTGTATTGAATGTACTGAATATAATGCTGTCCAAAAATGTTTGTGCAAACACTACTATTGTTTTTGTTTAGGTTGCTTACCTGTTTTATTTGTATGAAAGTCATATAATATATTTCAAAGGTATCCTTAGTGAAGATAGTGGGTAAATACAACCATATTAACCTGTAATGATGTTACAATACGACCATATTTTTAAATTCGTTGATAATATGATTGTTTTATTAGATTATCTATTTTAAACGTATATACGGCCGGTATGCACGTTTTAGGATGCAAGTACTATGGATCCAGTGAAAATATGGATGTAAAATACTTATGCAGAGTCGTATTTTAGTTGTATCCATTTTAAGAATTTGGTACGTATGCGCATATTCTTTTGCATAGCCATTTTAAGAATTTTTGCATAGCCATTTTAAGAGTTTTTTTCTCAAATACAACTGTATCAGCAGTTCTTATTGCAGATGGCTCGTTCAATAATATTAAACTCTCGTTGTGCTGTGTCTTCGTTTAAGGAGAAAGCACAACCCTTATTGAAGACATTGCGTGATAATACGAGAAATTAATTACAAGCAGCTGAGATTCTTCCTTTGTTTTCTATTCCAAGCCTAACGCAAAATATTCCTCTGATTACCACATTGCTTCGGTCATACTCAAAAAAACATAGAGCTTTCAAATTGGGAAAAGTTTACAAAAAAATTATAGTTAATGATGTTGCATTGATGGTTGGTCTACCAAATAGAGAGTTGCATTTCACATTTAATAGAACACATCTAGCTGAGTACGAGCAGAAGGATTTGGCAGCAGAGTTATTGCGGCTGTCGGAGGCAGAATGGAGTGAAGAGGTTGAGGCTCTAAGGGTCGAGGCCCTTGTAAAGTATGTTCTATGCAAGCTATTTTTCCCACTAAAGATAATGAAGATACCTAGGTGCCTACATACATTCGGAGGATTGGAGGAGTATAAAAAATATTACTGGCCCAAAGCAATTCATATATTTTTGCAGTCACAAATCCAGGAATTAAGTTATGCAGCCTCCAAAAGGGAATCAAAAGAGAGTTTGAGGTACATGGAAGGTTGCTCAATCCTGTTGGTTGTGAGCCAAAATTTAATATAAGCGTTAATATTAACTACTAAATATTTTGTTTAATGTTAAATTTCATATGTGCAGGTGTGGTTTTATGAGTACACCAACTTTGTATCGGTTGATGATGAATTAGCGAGGCCCCGACTTTGTCGATGGTCTCCAAAGTTTAGTTTTTCTAATAAATTTTGTACAGAATTAAGTAGAAAGTTAGGTGTGTGCGGGACGGTACAATTCTATTACCATATTAATTAGTTTGATTAAATTGCAAATTGGAAAATAGCTTTAAATGACCATCAAAGTATTATACAGGTGAAGCAATTGTTCGAGAATATATTGCCAGGTGAGGAGCTTTTATTAGGAGGTGCAGCAACATCAGACAACGATTTTGAAGAGTCCAATTGCAAGGAAGAAGAAATGGAAGACCAAGTTTCGGGGGAGGAGGACACAGATAAACAAGAATTGAAGAAGTTTATGAAGAGAAAAGTACAAAGTTATTTGGCAAAATTAGAGGGAAGCAATAAAAAGAGAAGAAAGAGCACGGAGAGGGAAAAGAAGAATTTCTTAATGAGCAAAAAAGATAAAGGTAAAAAAAGGTGAAATGAGAGAAAGAAATAAAGATATAGGGCAATATCGAAGATAAAAGTAGGGAGAAACATGAGGAGAAAGTAGGGGGGAGGAAATAGAAAAACTTGGGAATCGAATCACTTTAGAGATAGTTATTCAGTCGAAAAAGATTCAGTATTTTGTAGCAGAAGAGGTGAATAAATTATGTGGTGATATATATAGTAGGATTGATGCATTAACTACCACCATTTTAGATGGCCTCAATCCTCCTTGATCACGTACATATGAGGAACCAACAGTCTCCTATAATTCTACACCAATCGGCTCCAACCACTCTTCACTGAATACGCAGACAAATGTAATGATCATGTTAACCAGCCAGAACCAAATATTTCTGATGCTTTGGTGCTCTTCCTTCAAATAATATGGAGAGCGATAAAAGCTTGATAAAAACAATTAAAGGGCGCTGTGATCAGAGACAAAATTCTAAATTTCCTTCCTCATCCTCCGAATTAACATATCCAGGAAGGTCAAAAATTTCCAAGGAAAAGCGTCTTATAATAAACCACGTTAGGGAAGAGTTCCCTAGCAGGTTATAATTATTAACATTTTCTTCTAATTTGTCAAAGTTTTATAATTTAAAATCACTAATTTATAGTTTAACTGTTAAACCTTTTGTGCAGAAATAGTGTGGTGATTGAACGAGGTAATATTGTTTTGTACCGATCACACATTGATGATCTATTAGGAAAATTGTAGATTATTAATGATGCACACTGGATGCTTACAACATAGTGCTTACAGTACAAAAATCAATCAATCCTAGAAAATTCAAGCACTTCCTATACGTGTCTCCCAATCATGATGTTAATATTAATTCTCCATTTTCTGTTGTGTACAAACTTGCACCTTTTGTTTAGAGAACTGATAGAGTACTTGCATTTGTTATGCAGAACCTCAAGAGAAGTTATATGAGTGCTAAATCACTAGTGAGCCACATCACCATTGACTCAGTGAAGTACGCGGAATTGTTTCTTATCCCCGTACACCATTCAAATCATTGGGCTTTGCTGGTTGGTAACATCAAGGAGGAGTGTTGGCAATACTATGATTCGTTGTATAAAATTTCAAATTACAACAAGCTTCGGAAAGTGGTATGAAAGTTTATTAATAGGTATTAATTGGAAAAATATTTCTAAAACATTTTTTTCTCTTTCAATTAGATAATTTTGAAGAAGATCTAGGTGACGAACTTCCAGAAAACATCCATCAATGGCCCATTTTCTATATTGATGAAAATCCAAAGCAAGATAGTGCAGATGATTGTGGCGTTTTCATTATGATGTATATGAAGACAATTGTTGGGAACAAAAAAATTGATAGGAAAAAGTATCAATCCTGGGGCAAACAAATGCCAAAGATATGGGCAGAAATTGCAGTAGAGATAATCAAAGCATTTCCTGACAAGATAATGAGTAAGTGGTTTTTGGACAATAATTAGTTATGCTAAATAATTGTTATTAAATACTCAGAATGCTATGTTGGGCAAACAAGTGTGCTCTGTCATTTTCCACGTATCGTTGGTTTAAACCGATAAGTGGAATATGGACGGATTTCAAAATTACTCACTCAATCTGCGGCAATGCGACCATAATATTGTTTAATACGATCGTTTTGGTACAAATACGGCCGGATTTTAGCCATGCAATATCATTAAGATTGTTGATCATGTTATTCAGCTAAACTCTACTTCTCATATCCTTATTTATACATTTCATTAAATATTTTGCAGATCGTTGAAGAGGTATGTTCGTTGAAGCACGAGATAGGTTGATTACAAATGAAGTTGCCAAGAAGATCTCTTTGGGATGGGATATGATAGAAATATTTTCTTGGACAACTATTAAAATTACAATGACTTTCATAATTATTAATTTAGGATTCTAAAGTAATTTAGAACATTAATTTTAATTTATTAAGTATTTAGTACATTAGTTACAATGATGTATGCATAGTTTTGGTTGCAATGAACACTTTATTGCCTTATTGTATTGCAGCTTACATCTGTATTTAAATTGCTGGATAGTCATACTGCATGATATCATATTCAAAAATAAAATCTACGTATTTATGTTGTTCAACTTGGATGAAGCCAAGATACCATCGTATGTAGGTTTTCTAGTGATGTTTTTCGTCAAAACTAGGGAGATTTGTGTTATAAATCCCGTATTGATTTTTTTTACTATGCATACTAGCTTATTCGGATTGGATGAAATACAGATATTATCGTATTCAGATCATATTAAAGCAAAAAAAATAGATGAAATTTATAGTTTTAAAACATAACAACTAAATACTTTAACAAATAGTTCAAATTTTGAAGACATCATGAATACATGAAAAGTTAAGCGGTACATTAATAGATAAGTCGTTATTTAATATCGAGAATTCGTCGTTGAAGTCACCATTCGGTGGAGTGGGGTTCGAATTTGAATCAACCTCACAAGAAATGTCCATGAAAGCATGCGCCTTCGGTTGCCCAAAAACATCAACAGTAGCCGACACCTTCCCTTTAGCTACACGCGACTTCTCTGTTTGACAAAATAAATAGATAAAATTTAATACCAAAGTTATTCAATGCAAATAAAAATAAATTATCTAATCATACTTGGTTTTTTGGAGGTAGATTCCCAATAACTCTTCAAACATGTCTTTGGTGCTACTTTTGGTCGCATAGATTGGAAAACTTTCAAAACACCTTTGTCCATCTAAAACTTGTCAACAATTCCCTTTTTCTTTTTCTCGTCATTATGAACCATATTTTCTACAACTTCACCAACATCATTGATTACATTCACAAAGTAGTCATTTGCAATTTGACAATTTTCAATTCGTTGGCATAAGTCATATGTGCACCGCATCATATTATTTCTGAAAATTAAGTTCGACTCATAGTGGTTTGAGGTTGTCAGGAGTGTTAAATTGTTTCATTTCTTAGCTTGCATTGTAAATCTCCTTAATATGTAAGTTGGTTGAATATTTTGTACATTACGTAAATTGTAAATCCGCAAAACATGCTCTCACAATAAACCTTTTGTTCGAAAACCTCTACAAGAGCACTCTATATCATTGCTCTTCGTGTCTATTGTCACAACTCATTGCTTGTCAAGACCACAATTAACGATAAGGCGTGTGTTGTATACAATCGTATCTTGGTCATATATTGATTCCTCGACAACCATTAAAGCAACTGCACCCTACATAAAACTATGCTCAAATATTGAATATATTTTTCTAATATATATCTTTGACATTTGCCTAAGGATCAATCAATTTTTGAATTTTAAAGTGATGGTACCTTGTTTGCATTTGAAGTCTTCCTCGTGTTCCCTCCTTCGCCAACCATAAATCAATTGTTCCATCCCAAGGAAGCATTCAGCTAGTGAACTTGTAGCATTTGAGCACCGATGCGCAAAACTATGCCTGCAAACGACAACGACAAGTGTACCGTGTCGTGCATGTGTAGAATAAGTTCAAAGAAACCAAGGTCGTATTAGACTCGGGGAGGTCGAGTAATTCTACTTTGAAAAATCATTATTATCTTATCAAATAGAAATTTGGAGTTGGGTTGCGAATAGAAAGAACTAGAAGGGTTAATATAATTAATTTGATGGTTTAAAAGTTAGCACTCGATCTTGAATCACCTCGGAAATAGAGAATATTAAAATGAGAATGGAATCCAATTCTCTTGTTGAAGAGGCTTTGACCATGAAGGTTCACAAAGCATGAACACCCCTCTTTCGAGGTTTAGGTTCAACTAAGCTTAGGTGTATCGACCGAACTTTCGTTCTCAAATCGCATCGCCTAAGACTTGTCTTAGGTTGTGAACCTCGCTATTGAATTTTACTCCAATCCGGAAGAGTTACGTCGTCCTCTCTCGAGGGCTGCGTTCTACTCTTTTTACCAATGAGTGATCGATTCGTCTTACGAGCCTCTCGGCTAACTAAAGAACGAAAACAATATGAAGACTTTATATTGATGATATAGCCTCATAATAATTTTTTAGATCAAAGGTAAATCATATGCGTTCAACATTTAGAGAAAAGTAATTTCATAAATTATAACAATATTAACTCGATCATCCTCGGATCATCTCGATCGAGCACTATGGAAATTAGCTACTCATGTAGATGGGGGACTCATTTGCATAAAAATATAACATGTTAGAAAAAGAATGAGAGTGGTGAGAGACGAAATTTAAACTGTGGAAGGACAATATTTTAAATTCAAATATAACCTGCAATTTTTATTACTAGATGATAAAAGAAATACAAGAAATAAAATTAGTAAATAAAAAGGGCAAAGTTACAAGTTGATGGAATTCGAAATGAGAAGTACAGATTTTTGATTGAACAATAAACAATTCACTCTCTCCAATCTCTCACTAAAAATAATCACACCTTTCTCTCCCCGCAATGAGCCCTATTTATAGGTGCAAATAATAACAGCCGGCCCAAGCATTTTAAGAAAGGAAATCAATAGGGGGTGGGTCCATGGCTGATTTAATGGAGGCGTTTCTCTGGAGCATGGCTGGACAGCTGGTGGAGCTTGGGCAGAGGAGGTGCTGCTGCAAGGTTTGCTGATGTGGAGGCTCACAAGGAGGATCTCGGGCTGAATGGTTGCATGGAGGAGCTCGGCTGGTGGTAGCTGCAGGGTGGTTGCCGGAGGAGCTGCTGCATGGTTATTGGAGCTCGAAAGAGGTGGTGGTGGCCGGACTTGGAGGAGCTCGGGCGGAGCAGCAGCTGGGTGGTGGCCAGACAGCTTTGACGGTGGTGGTCGGCGAGAGCAGTTGCATGGAGATGCTTCATGGAGGAGGCGCGGGGGAGCTGGAGGCTTGGAGGTGGCCGGATTGCATGGTGATGGCGGTGTTGTTTACTATATATATATATATATATATATGTAGATATGTATGACAACTTGCGAGTCTTAGACGCGACAGCGGGGCTTCACACATAAATTCCCCCCAGGCCTGCCGAATCCCTACAAAAATATAGAAAATATATTAGTTATAACGTATAATATTATTTTTACGAACATTTATAAAAATAACGAACAAAATGCGATAATTTACTTAAATATATAATAGGACATTAGTCTAAAACGATGACTAAGGAAGCATTCAGCTAGTGAACTTGTAGCATTTGAGCACCTGTGGAGACTATGATTTGCAGTTTCACTACGTTGGATAGATAAAATGCCGAGATCAAATACGTCCTTATTAAATGCAGTAGACCACTTATTTTTAATGTTGTAAAGATCACTTAATTAACCATCGGTTCTCTTGCAAATTTCCTTGGGTTATCATTTGGCTCCAATACAGCTCAAACTCCAATTCAGTGTCACATTTACTCATGCACAAATAAAATAAAGATTTAATTTGCTTATTTTGATTAAAAGCAGGGACCTTAGATGGTGCTTTCTTCGAAATATGCCACTGGCATAAGCGATGATGAGTAGAAGGGAAAACCTTCTCAATAGCAACTGTCATTGCCTGGTCTTGATCTGTGTAAATCGTGATTGGTTACTTACCTCCTACAAAATTTAAGATGACCTCAAATACCCAACAGAAAAGATTTTATCGTCTCATGTGCTACAAACGCACAACCAACAAAAACATTCTGTCAATGGTGATTTACTGATATAAAAGAAGCGCAAGCCAAATTATATTTGTTTAGCTTATAAGTGGTGTCAAAAATAATTACGTCACCAAAATATTCATAATCCAATTTTGCCGGGCCATCAATCCAAAAGAAATTCTGCAAGCGATTCATTTCATCTGTTTGTATATCAAAAGAGAACATGTTATCTAACAACTATCTCTGCTTAAATATTTCCAATAATTGAGTTGCATCTCCTGTTTCGATGAACGCTTTTCTTTCGCGTTGCACAAAGTTATATGCATCCCCTTTCGTGAAACCTAAATTATGAGCACCACCAACTTCTTCTCCCATGAGATTGAACGTGTCAATAGGTCGTATCCCAACTCCTGTCATATTCTTAATCAACATTGCTTGACCATCAGATACATAACGATGCGATCTCAACAAATGTGCATCTTGTGATAATATCAAAGGATGATTGTGCTCTTCAATAAATTTTAACACCTTCTAGTTCTTACCGTCTTTGTCGGCAGTGAAGTGTAAGCAAGCTAAGCAACTTGTCCTAGTATCGCTATGAAGGAATTTCTTCTGCACATCAGTACACAACTTTTCAGTCTTAAACCCTGTTTTTGAGCAAGAGAACTCCCGTCCCTTGATGATCCGTGTATGGGTCCAGTAAAATACATGTTGCTTTCACACGCTGAACCCGCATTTAAGAGCATATTCTGAGTACATTTTGTAAGCCTCATCATCTGAATGAACTGTGGGAAAGACTAATTCCTCCCTGTGCACCTGCAAACATGTTGTTATAGAGCCACACGTATACTATAGAAATGAGGTCGTATTCACTAAAATACGACCGTATTGTAATATATACGGTGGGAATAAGATAATATCCTATGGTGTTCAGCCCCTCCTTCGTTGGAGAAGGAATCATGTCGTCATCCTTTGAGTTCTCGGATGGCAGATTGTTGCTTGACATACCAATATACGTCGTACACTAAGCAGTCTTTTGGCAAGCTCGTAAGTCTTCGCTATGGAAATAAAGAACAGATTTGGGTCAATGTCGTCGATGATGAAAGCATAAAAAGAAAAGGAAAGCCGGGAGTTTTGGATAACTTACGGTGAATGAAAATTATGGCAAGTTGGTTGCCGCATTTACCGGCGGAGTGGAGTTACAGACCAAAGCATAGCCAAGTTGGATTTGAGTTCGCCGGCGGCAGGGCTATGTTATTTCCGCATGCTTCGAGGTAGGGAGATCGCAAGGAGCTGTTTAGGTCAGCTGGACATTTCGTCTGCGGAGTTCAGCTGGACGTTTCGTCTGCAGAGTTCAGCTGGGGGTAGGGAGAACGCAAGACCTAAAACGCGAAAATAGGAGCGGGAAAAAAGGAGCGCTGGAGATGAAGTGCGAATTTATATACGCACCAAAGAATAGGTACGTATACGTACCAAACAAAATGGCAAAAGGAGAAGCTTTATCGCAAAACTGAACATGAAACTAATTAACTAAATATTTATCTTTATTGAATTAGTTTTAGTATTAAATTACTGATTTAAATTCTTTCCTCATTTTTAAATTACATTTTCTAAAACCGTATCAATAAATTAATTAAATTAAGATTACTAATTAACTAAAGCACTTTATATTATCAATTTAAATTATAAACTAATTAATATTGATATCGTGATTTATTTCGAGACCATATATTGATATCGTGACAAAACGATCTACGATTTGATCAGAGATAGTTGTATTGGACTTGTCAAGATAATATGAATCCAATTTGAGAACTCTCAAGACGAGTTCTGAGCAGGTTTGACTAGTCATACTCAAATTTAGCGAGTTTGCCCTTTACCGTGTAATGAGTTATTTCGATCGCATTTTCCTAACTTTATTATCATGGGGAGAATAGAATGATTGGTCACATGTGATGGCAATGATGAAAGGTTGAGTGATGTGAGGTTTCTTAATTCTCAATCCACACATCACTTCATCCATTACTCCTCTCCATTTCGCTCTGTATTCATTTTGCGGTCAAGAAGTTGATCCGACGGATTCAGTAATTTTATCATTTTTTTTATTTTTCATATCTCCAAAAATTTTCACACTCTTTGATAAAGTGAAAAGAGATCTAAACCATGAAATGAACAAATGGAGGGGAATCAAATGGAGAAGATCCTGATCCCCAACAATGACTCATGTCTCTCTTACCATTCCTCTTTGTTACTCCCCCTTAGACCAAAAAACAACTAGCCTTTTACGCCTTCAACAGAGCACCATCCCCACTCTTACTCTTCCTACCTCTCTCGTCCACCCCCTCTTCCCCCTTCAATGGAGAGCCGACCACATAATGAAGAAGAATAGCCATGTATGGAGGCCAACCACTACCTTCGGTCCACTCTAAATGACGTTCTGCAACCCTACTAGCAAGGATGAGCCGTCATTGGCCCGAAACGGAGCTCTGGCGAGCTGTGAAGACCTACACCGTGAGCCCAAGCTTGGATTCGGCCATTTCCGAACACCTCCACCTCCAACTACCCACCAAGGTGATTATGTGACCTCTCTAGGGCATTAGATCGTAGGATCCACCCATTTTAATGGCTTATCAACTTCTCTGGTGCCGCCGCCACCTGAAACAAGATATTCCAAGTTGTACCTTTCTTTTCATTGTCGGTGTGCTCCCACAACTAGATATTCAGTGGTCGGCCGACTACCAGACCATCACACAAGGGGTCGCCGACCTTAGGCGACCCAATGCATGACATCAATCACCTCCCCCTTCCTGACACCTTCCTTCATGGCCGACTGATTTTGCAATAAATGATCGAATGACTATAATATTCTTAGGGTTTGCTAGCTAATGATCGTCACACGCAGCTGATTGGGCCGATCCTCTGTGTGGCCGAAGTTTCTCCTTTCCTATGGCGCTTTCACAACATCTATACCAGCTATAAGATCCGTGTTGCAGTTAAATGACCAATGTAGTTTATTTACATCATTTTCACCCAAATCGTTGATCTTACCTGAAAGGTTTCAACATCAACAATATGGTAAATAATAAGTTTAATTTACTATAAAATGTTCATAATTTTTTTTGAAAACGATTTAAAATTGTCTTCAAATAAAAAAAATAAACATATTGTTGTATTTAAATGAATTAGAGACTTTTCCTATGGTTTGCTTTATTATGACCAACATGCATGAAAAAGAGTACTAATGGTGAGATGGACATGGGGCAAAATTTTGTCACTAAAAGCCAGATTTCTTGTAGTTTGATTTCAATGCTATAGATTTAATGAAAGAGTAGAATGATATTAATGTTTTTGTAATTCCTATGGCTCAATTGGTGATGAGGAGTGGTTTGAAAACTCCTTATCAAGGAGGTTGCAGGTTCAAGACCCGACCTCAACAATGCGCCGTTGCTGAGAAATAGTGGCGCGGAGAGGCTTTGGGGTGCTTGGGCTGCAACCCGGTAGCGGCCTGGCTGGGTCCCGCTGGATCTCGTGTTGACGAGTCTGGCCTGGGTCATTACAAAAAAAAAGTGCACTTTTTTTGTAACAGCCCTGTCGGGTCCCATTAAAGCCTCGGTTTGGGGGGGTCGGGCCAGGGCTGTTACAAAAAAAGTGCACTTTTTTGTAACAGCCCTGGCCCGACCCCCCAAACCGAGGCTTTAATGGGACCCGACAGGCACTGTTAGACGCCTGGCCACCTATGTCCAGGACGCCCGGGCTGCAGCCCGCTTAGCACACCCCAACCAATCCCTGAGCCTGTTTCTCAGCTACAGTAGGGTGTTGGAGGCGGGGATCGAAGACCCGACCTCCCTTGATAAGAAACCTTCAACAGTTCTCATCACCAACTGAGTTGTGGCATCCTGGACATAGGTGGCCAGGCGTCTAACAGTGCCTGTCGGGTCCCATTAAAGCCTCAGTTTGGGGGGTCGGACCAGGGCTGTTACAAATTTTTTTTTTGTAACGACCCAGGCCCGACTCGTCAACACGAGATCCAGCGGGACCCAGCCAGGCCGCTACCGGGCTGCATCCCAAGCACCCCAAAGCCTCTCCGTGCCACTATTTCTCAGCAACGACGCATTGTTGAGGCCGGGTCTTGAACCCGCAACCTCCTTGATAAGGAGTTTTCAAACCACTCCTCATCACCAATTGAGCTGCAGCTCAATTGGTGATGAGGAGTGGTTTGAAAACTCCTTATCAAGGAGGTTGCGGGTTCAAGACCCGGCCTCAACAATGCGTCGTTGCTGAGAAATAGTGGCGCGGAGAGGCTTTGGGGTGCTTGGGCTGCAGCCCGGTAGTGGCCTGGCTGGGTCCCGCTGGATCTCGTGTTGCTCAATTGGTGATGAGGAGTGGTTTGAAAACTCCTTATCAAGGAGGTTGTGGGTTCAAGACCCGGCCTCAACAATGCGTCGTTGCTGAGAAATAGTGGCACGGAGAGGCTTTGGGGTGCTTGGGCTGCAGCCCGGTAGCGGCATGGCTGGGTCCCGCTGGATCTCGTGTTGACGAGTCGGGCCTGGGTCGTTACAAAAAAAAGTAACGACCCAGGCCCGACTCGTCAACAAGAGATCCAGCGGGACCCAGCCAGGCCGCTACCGGGCTGCAGCCCAAGCACCCCAAAGCCTCTCCGCACCACTATTTCTCAGCAACGGCGCATTGTTGAGGCCGGGTCTTGAACCCGCAACCTCCTTGATAAGGAGTTTTCAAACCACTCCTCATCACCAATTGAGAGTGGTTTGAGAACTCCTTATCAAGGAGGTTGCGGGTTCAAGACCCAGCCTCAACAATGCACCGTTGCTGAGAAATAGTGGCGCGGAGAGGCTTTGGGGTGCTTGGGCTGCAGCACGGTAGCGGCCTGGCTGGGTCCCGCTGGATCTCGTGTTGACGAGTCGGGTCTGGGTCGTTACAGCTAACCTCTCGGGCACCTCCCGTCGTGGTCAAACGGTGGCAGAGGAGCGGGCGTCTCCTCACCTAGGTGGGTAAGTCACACTACCAGACCTAGGCCCAAACGTACGCCGTGATACCGATACCCGGTACTCACGAGCTCCTGCGTACTAAACAGAATTGGCCAGGCAGGGTTTAGGGAATTTGTCCCGTCGGACGCGCAGTAAAACAACCTGGCCCCAATAAAACCACTAGCACTGCCGAGTCAACGAACTGTTGTCGGTGTGACGACTAAGATAGAACCGAAGACCCACCACATCTTATACACAAGCAACAAGTATTAGTCATTTACTACCGAGCCTCCAGCTCGCAATTCTATAACAATATTTATAAAGTAGAGCCTGCCGCTCGCCAAACTATACTAGTCTTATATTTAAACTACGAGCCAACCGCTCACTAGACTACACTAGTCTTATATTTAAACTACGAGCCTACCGCTCGCTAGATTAGACTAGTCTTATATTTAAACTACGAGTCTACCGCTCGCTAGACTACACTAGTCTTATATTTAAACTACGAGCCTACCGCTCGCTAGACTATACTAGTCTTATATTTAAACTACGACCCTACCGCTCGCTAGACTACACTAGTCTTATATTTAAACTACGAGCCTACCGCTCGCTAGACTAGACTAGTCTTATATTTAAACTACGAGCCTACCGCTCGCTAGACTACACTAGTCTTATATTTAAACTACGAGCCTACCGCTCGCTAGACTACACTAGTCTTATATTTAAACTACGAGCCTACCGCTCGCTAGACTACACTAGTCTTATATTTAAACTACGAGCCTACCGCTCGCTAGACTATACTAGTCTTATATTTAAACTACGAGTCTACCGCTCGCAGGACTAACCCAGTCCTTCCTTATAACCTGAGCCTACCGCTCGCAGGACTATCCCAGTCCTTCCTTATAACCGGAGCCTACCGCTCGCAGGACTATCCCAGTCCTTCCTTATAACCGGAGCCTACCGCTCGCAGGACTATCCCAGTCCTTCCTTATAACCCGAGCCTACCGCTCGCAGGACTATCCCAGTTCTTCCTTATAACCCGAGCCTACCGCTCGCATGACTAACCCAGTCCTTCCTTATAACCCGAGCCTACCGCTCGTAGGACTATCCCAGTCCTTCCTTATAACCCGAGCCTACCGCTCGCAGGACTATCCCAGTCCTTCCTTATAACCCAAGTCTACCCCTCGCAGGACTATCCCAGTCCTTCCTTATAACCCGAGCCTACCGCTCGCAGGACTATCCCAGTCCTTCCTTATAACCCGAGCCTACCGCTCGCATGACTATCCCAGTCCTTCCTTATAACCCGAGCCTACCGCTCGCATGACTATCCCAGTCCTTCCTTATAACCCAAGCCTACCGCTCGCATGACTAACTCAGTCCTTCCTTATAACCCGAGCCTACCGCTCGCAGGACTATCTCAGTCCTTCCTTATAACCCGAGCTTACCGCTCGCAGGACTATCCCAGTCCTTCCTTATAACCCGAGCCTACCGCTCGCAGGACTATCCCAGTCCTTCCTTATAACCCGAGCCTACCGCTCGGAGGACTATCCCAGTCCTTCCTTATAACCCGAGCCTACCACTCGGAGGACTATCCCAGCCCTTCCTTATAACCCGAGCCTACCGGTTTGGGATGGAAGTTAACTTATCATGTTCTCCTACTTAACTAGTCTTGTCTATATTTTAGTTGATCTTAGAAGCTTTAGGGTTAGCCTTGGACTTCCGGAGGGTTACCCGGTGAGGGGCTCGCAGCGGTACTGGGAAGTGTGACGGGCTGACACCCTGAACTTCCTCTTCCCAAGGCACTTAATCTTGTTGGTATCTACCCCTTTTTACTTGATCCTCATTTTCCTCTCCACTTTCATTAAATCTCTAAGATGAGTTAAATTGGCACTTAGGAGTGGGGGAGTTCATTTGAACTCCAACACCACCAACTGTGACCAGGTGCTGACTCTCCCGTCATCACATTCTAGCTCGAGTTCCCTTCTTCACCGAGGAACTGCACACTTACACTTAGCATTCTCAACCTTAATTGGACCCACACTCCTATTCTCCGACATCCTTAACCCGGGGTTTGCCTTAGATGTTTCCCGACTTCACCCTTGAGTTTCACCCTAAGATGGCTCACACGGCTAAGGGCAGTTCTACTTTCATATGGTCACTTAATACCGATGAGTTGTGTGTGGGGCCCCTGATGAGGTCTAACCTCCTTTTCGTATCACTGTAAATTCATACACTTATAGTTTGCTAAACGCACCCCAATCCTTCTTTCCCATGATGCCCCCTAGAGGTGTTCCTCCAAATAATCTGAGCCTTCATAATAATCATGGAATTAATTGTTCTATGTGTGAAGGTCAGTGGTGGTCTAAATCATATAAATCAGTTTTACTATTCGCAGACCAAAATAAGATTGAGCTAGATTTGACTCCTAAGGTGCAATCTTGATCACATCATATCCAAATGAGTTCCAATTATTACATGGGTTCGCAATGAGTAGTGATCTAACAACCTCAAATCCTAATCTCATGAATTCTCCAGGGAATCTTAAATCTTAGTCTCTAATAAAATAGAAGATGTGCAGATAGTGATTTATACATCGACTGTCAACTAGTGATCTCCATAAATTCTGATAAATTCATTGTAGCATAATATTGGTCTAAAAACCTCAAACCCCAAATTTCACATTTTTACAGGAACTATTTAACCATAATTTCTATTTAACATAAATGGGGTGCAAATAGGGATTTACACTACAGGTGCTATGTTAAGACTTCAATAAATTCTGGGAAAATTACTATAGCACAATATTGGTCTAAAAACACCAGATCCTAAGTTTAATATTAATCCAAGGAGTATTTACTCTTATTGTCATTTATTACATTTGGTGTGCCAATAAGAGATTACACTACAACTACCATTTATATGTCTCTATAAATTCTGAGAAAATTAACCAAGTACAATAATCATCTAGAAACACCAAATCCAAAATTTCATAATTTACCAGGGAGTATTTATCCATAATTACTATTTATTACAAATGGTGTGCCAATAAGGGTTTACACTACAACTACCATTAATATGTCTCTATAAATTCTGAGAAAATTAACCTAGTACAATTATCATCTAAAAACACCAAATCCAAAGTTTCATAATTTATCAGGGAGTATTTATTCATAATTACTATTTATTACAAATGGTGTGCCAATAAGGGTTTACACTACAACTACCATTAATATGTCTCTATAAATTCTGAGAAAATTAACCTAGTACAATAATCATCTAGAAACACCAAATCCAAAGTTTCATAATTTACCAGGGAGTATTTATCCATAATTACTATTTATTACAAATGGTGTGCCAATAAGGGTTTATACTACAACTACCATTAATATGTCTCTATAAATTCTGAGAAAATTAACCTAGTACAATAATCATCTAGAAACACCAAATCCAAAGTTTCATAATTTACCAGGGATTATTTAGCCATAATTGCTCAATAATCAAATAATCTATCCATGGAAGACATTTCAAAACTTGTAAAGGAACTAAGCTAAATTTTCATCTAAGCCACATGAGATTACTCCTACTAATGTGCCTCATCATAAAGCTACACATTCCAGAGAATCAACATTTTCTATATATAAATTTCTCAATAATTAATTAAATTGCCTATGGAGGGCATTTCATAATTTGTAAAGGAGCTACCCTAAATTTTCATCTAAACCACATGAGATTATTTCTAAGGATATTTAATGTCATGAAAAGACTATGCCTAGAAGGTGGGATTTTTGCTAGTTGTTTTAATCTCATAAATTTCATTAATTTACAAGTGTGAGAATTTGAATTTACTTAGAAACTTTAAGAAAATAATTTCCAAAGGTCATGAGACTTATGTCAAAGATGTATATCCTCATGACATACAAAAATCCCAAGGTTTCAGAGTCATGCAAGGTGATTCTCACCTTCAATTCCATCAAAAGTTCAAAAGCCCAAATTGACTATTAGCACCCCAATTTAACTCTTAAGTCCCAAGACTTCAATTTGAAGCTCAGAGAAAACCACTCATGCACATGTACTGAAATTTTAACCAGATCTCATACATGACCTAAAGAAGCACTCACCAAAATTTGGGGTCATTAGGAGTTATATAACTCCAAATATTCTATTTATTTAATTTTCTAAGTTTTGAAAAAAATATAGAAAAATTATCTCCAAAAAATCTGATATTTAAACCTAAGCTAGGTATGAGGCACATGCATGCATGGCCAAAATCTCAAGTCCATCAGACTTGGCATTAAAAAGTTATACACATTCAAAGTTTTGATTTTTGTTTTGACCAGCCTCACCGAAATGAGAGATGTGGGTCCTACAGTGGTCCAACTGGTATGATTTAAATTTCTACTTAATGTAGACATCCAGATCCACAAATCTTATCTCTGGTCGTTTTTTATAATATGGCCTCTAAAGGCCTCTATTTAATTAAACAAAACTATGTATAAAGTGTGACAGACTATGCAATTAACAAGTATAATAATATATATGTAAAAAAAACCGATCCGGCGCGAATCTCAGCGCAGATCTGGTGGCATCCTGTCATCGTCCCCAGCTCGCCAACGGCCGTGATTAATCCCGCCTGGGCCATCTTCTCCGGCCATTTCCCGGCAACCTGCAGCACCTCACGGCCGGCCACCGCCTCCACCACCTCCGTTGAGGTGGTGGCTAGCGTTTGACGGCGGCACGACCACCGGAGATGGCCTCTCCGGCGATCCCGAGCAAGAAGAAAAGCTCGAAATTTCTCCCTCAAGCTCACATGGGATCGGGCTCAATTGAGCCCGATTTCTCTCCTAAATGGACCTAGATACTAGCACAGAGGGAGAGGGGGAGAAACCGGACCTCAGGCGAGCTTGGAGGCATGTTATCCGGCGGGTTGACATGCTAGTAGCTGTCGGCGGCGAGTTTGCTCAAATCCCCGTTTCTGGATCAAAAGCTCCACTCCAGTAGTGGATTTCGGCTGCTCTCAAGGTTCTGAAGGTGATGGTGTCGTCCATTTGGGCCGAGGGTGACTATTTTGTTAGCAGCCATTTTAGGTTGGCGATTTCAACAAGGTGCACCTCCCAGCCAGCCAACCACAGCACTCCAGATCATAGGGAAATTAATCTCTGAGCTGTGAGGAATCGATTAGGTGTGTAATCTAGGCCTAACTCCTCTTAATTCTTGGATCACCATTAATGGTGGCCGGCCACTTCAAAGGGGCTCCTTTCTCTCTCCTCCACTTGGCTGCCACCTCACCAAAACTGCTGGGATTCTCTTGGGAGAGCTGAGAGGAGGCTTTGGGGAGAGGGATGGCATGCCATGTGGCATCAACTTCATTAACCCCTCCTTTGTCTCATTCAAAATTGGGGAAAAAATCCAATTCTACCCCCTTGCATGTCAATCCTTCTTCAAATCTGAGGGCATGGATGGTCAATTGCTATTGGGCTGCAGGTTGGGCCTCCTATTGAGGCCTTAGCCCATAGGGATTTGGTTTGATTCCATATAAGCCAATTTTAGGCATATTTGACTAAATGTTGACTTTTGGGTTGACTTGGTCAATTGTGTGTGTTGACTGACCCAATATGTTGGTCTTGAGTCTGTTGACACTACCCAAGGTTGTTTGAGTCATGGTGAAGGCCTACTTGAGTTAATTTGACCAACATGTGTGATTTTGACCAAAATTGGGGGAATGTTGACTTTGGTCAATTTGGTCAAATTGATGACCCCGTGATGGGGCTTTTGGGTCCATAGCATTCCTTGGAGTGTTTATCATCTAATGGTGGAATCAATTTGTAGGTGTGAGTTCATGTTAAGATAGTTTGACTTAGGTTGACTTGAGTCCTACAGGAGATCACATGTGAGTTCACCTAACCCTATGTTTCTAAGGTTGCAACCTAGCACAAACTCACAACAATCACCACTTGTCTCACCCTAATTGAAGTTAAGGGGTCTAGAAGTTCTGAGGATGTTACAAGTGATACCGTCGGGCGCTAGCTAAGGCTACATGTTGACTGGACGTGCTCAGCCTCAAGGAAATATCGTCGAGATAAATCATATCGACTAGACGTTACCATTGGGCGTTAGTCTTAATACCGACGCTAGCAGTGTTGTCTTGATGGCCAACAAAAGATATCGTCGAGACAACACATGTTGACTGGATAAGGTTGATACTGCTGGCGCTACCCCTATCGCCGAGCGTTAGGCATGTCGACGACAAGCAAGGATCGACTAAACAGACGACATGTAGACTGGACAGAGATATCGTCGAGACCAAGCTCATCAACTATCGCCGCACGATACTGCTACTGCGCGTGCTATCTGGATGCCCACGTCAGCGATCCGAGGACTCAACACGGGAAACTAGTGGCGGCCATAGAAGGAAAAGAAACTGTTGGGAAAGGTGCACCCTCAATGTTCCTAGATTTGAAGAAGGAACACAAGTATAGATAGCCAAGTTGTTTTTGATGTTGTGTTTTAGTTCATGTTGTGACAGATACATCAAAGTTATATTAATAGTATTAAGACTATAAAAGTAGTGAAAATATCACTAAGTCAAATATCGTCTTGAAGTTTTACTTCACTATCGTTGAGACAAAAGATTATCGTTGAGACAGTCTCGACAATATCGTCTTGAAGAAAGACTTATCGTTGAGAAGGCTAACTTAAGTCGTGCAGATAGAAGTCTCGACGATATCGTCTTGAAGATGACATATCGTCTTGAAGATTAAAGATATATCGTGTAGAAGGAAACATCTCGACGATATCGTCTAGATGTAGTTATATCGTTGAGATATCATATAAAGCCTTGAAGAAAGAAGTATGTCGACGATATCGTCGTGAAGATTTCATATCGTCGAGAAGATCAAGATGATATTGACTTGAAGGAAATTTATCGTCTAGACAGATGCTGAGCTACATTTAATGCACATAATTTCTCGGAAATTGAAATGTAGGGAATGTGCACGCCTCCTGTCTTGTGCACTAATCAAGGAGTAATAAATGATATATTCTCTACAGAATATAGTCGTTGCACAGTAATAAATGAAGAATATTATTACTTCCATATTCTGCAAGTTCCAAAGTCGGCAAGACATTTATGACATTATATTCTGATGTTTCAGTCTTCATTCCTGTCAGGCCATTTAATTAAGGAATAATTTTGATAAGGGCTTTTATGCAAAATTGCTGAAGAGTATATAAGAGAGACATTTTCGAATTCACAATACACTTGAATAGTTATTCTCTCTTGCTATTATTCACATACATACAAACAGAAAAGAGAGAAAAGTATTCAACAAGAAGACTTCACTACTGTTCTATGAAGATTAAAGAAAAAGAAAGAAAGAGTCTTCTTCCCTGATTGAAAAAGTTCATCTGATATATCCTGAAGAAGATTCTCAAGAAAGATCCAGTGATTCAAAAGATCCCTGGACTACAGTTGTAAGAAGAAGAAGAAGATCATTCAGTCAAAGATTTTATCTAGAAGCCTTCTCTTCTACAACAACAAAACACCTTTCATTTTCTGTAGGGTTCTTTGTGAGCCTAAGCTTAGTAGAGTTCTATGTGAGTCTGAGATTGTAAGATCTTGTAATAGATCTGAGTGTTGGGAGGGTTCTTTGTGAGTCTGAGCTTGGTAGGGTTCTGTGTGAGCCTGAGTTTGGTAGGATCTTGGTTAAGATCTGAGATATTGTAAGACTTGTAAAGTCTGAGATTGGTAGGGTTCTTTGTGAGCCTGAGTTGTAGGATCTGCTTATTGAGAAGAGATCTGAGTTGGAGAAGTTGCCTAGTCTAGCTCATTGCTAGATAGGTGGGAGGGACAATAGACTACCTCTAGACACATTGTCTTGTAGGGAACCACTATAAATCCTATGCGTTTTCTGGTTTGCTTTTGTGTTGTGATAGATAGATTTTTAAGTAGCAAATAATATTAAAAACACCTGAAAGTATCTAGTCGCTACCTAAATCACCTAGAGAGGGGGGATGAATAGATGGATTCTATGGCTTTTCGCGGAATTAAAAACTATGAAAATAAAAGTACACAGAAAAGGAAACACAACACAGCATAAGGATTTTATAGAGGTTCCCCGATGTGGGTAGTCCTCTTTCCCGCCTCACCTATCTAGCACTTCGAGGCTAGATTCCGCTACTTCACCAATATCAGATTATCATAAATCTTACAACTCGGAGTCACAACTCCTACAACTCGGAGCACAAAAACTCTTACAACACGAATCCTAAACAAGGATCTACAAAAACTCGGAAGCAAGCTTCCTACAAGAGTATGTAAAAAGTAATGTTTACAGTACACTACGGATTGACTAACAATCTTCTAAAAACTTCAGAGAGAGTTTTTTCTTCAGATCTGAAAATGAAATCTCTTCTTCCTTGTATGAATGAAGTTCAGTCTTCTGAGAAAAGAGGAAGAAGAAATCTGTAATCATTTTGAGAGCACGATCTAAACCTTGAGAGTCGATAGAATCACGATTGATGTTGAGAGATTCTGATTCTGTAGATCTTATCGAATCTTACTTGAGAACAAGAATCGTGGGTGAAACTGTTGGGATCATTGCCCACAATGTCTTAGATTTGGAGAAGTCCATTCCTAAGTCAAAGATATATCTCAGAATGCATTTGATATATTCTCTAGAATCAATGTGCAGGAGATCAGGTTAGGCAAAAAGTTCATGGAATTCATTCAAGTCCACAAGCGTCGAGACATCATACATCGCTCGACGCCTGTGACCCAGAAGCGTTGACTCATGTCTACTACTCAAATAGACAAGGTCGCCGCTGAAGTTCTGAGATCAAATTTGGAAGCGTCGAGCCAAGTTGTGTCGCTCGACGCCTTGAAAAGAGAAGTGTCGACTTAACTTCAGTCAGCTCAGCGCCAACCAGAAGTGTCGAGATATGAAGGCTTAGTTAAGAAGCGTCGAGCCCCTGGACGTTGCTCAACTTCTTCAGATAAAAAGCATCGACTAAGTGATGTTTGCTCAACGCCTGAGAAGGAGGAGTCGAGAGCTTCAGTTTAAGGAGTATGCGTCGAGTGTCTAAATACCGCTCGACGCCTAACTGGAAAAGCGTCGACAGAGATGTTAAGTGCTCAACGCCTCTTCTTCAAATACTCTGAACTGAGGAATATCTTCCACAGCTAGCTGAGCTTTTGTTTTCATTAAAGACCGTTGAAGATTTGACATCATGCTGACGTGGAGAAGCGTAACAGACATTGCAGATGGCGGGCTATAAATAGAAGGCATGACCTATGGGTTAAAAAAAATCCAAGTTATGAAGTGAAGAAAAGTGAAGTTAGAAAAGTTTTCCTCTCCTCTCAAAAGCCATTATCGTCTCCATCATTTTGAGAGAAAGTTTGAGATAGAATCTGGAGAAGTTGTCTTCCCTTTCAGAACCAATCTAAATTGAAGATCTCATTCAGCAATCTGGTGCTGATACCTCTTTCTGAAAGAAGAAGATTAAGAAGGAAGAATCTGTCTTCCCAAGAAGAAGAACAATCATCTCAGCCTGACGAATCAAGAAGATCATTTGCTGCTGCTGTTCTATTGAAGATTTCTGTCTGATCATTCAGGCAAATCAAGAAGGCTCAACAAATCTCAAATCTGAGTCTAAGTATTCGTTATTCTCTTTATAAATTTCTGTAGGATCTGAGTTGTCAGATCTGAGTGTAGGATCTGTCAAGGATCTGAGTTGTAAGATCAGGTGTGATCAGAGTTGTAGGATTCAGGGGTGAATCTGAGCTGTAGGCCTAGATATAAAGGCCGAGGTAGGATCTGTGTGATCTGAGTTAGTAAGATCTGTGTGATCTGAGACTGTAAGATCTGTTGTGATCTGAGCTGTAAGACCTGTTTATGGTCTGAGATCTGGAAGAGCTATAACCTCTATCTAGCACACTGCTAGAAGGGGAGAAGGGGGAAAGTGGATTACCCAAGAAACGGGGAACCACTATAAAAATCTGTGTGTTCTTTTCTGTGAATGTTTTTATTTCTTGAAAGCTCTGATCAGTTTCATCTCGGTTATAATCAGGAATCGCAATAGTCTTTTAAATAACCTATTCACCCCCCTCTAGGTGATTAGCTACCCTTAATTAAGGTCTTTCAAGTGGTATCAGAGGTAGGTTGTTCAAGAAAAGGTTCAACAGCCTGAACAAGATCTTCTAAGGGTAGATTTCTGAAGTCGTGATGGCTAATACAGAAGGAAGCAAAGAATTCACATCTATGAAGCTTCCAATCTACAGAAAAGAAAACTTTGGTATTTGGAAAGAAAGAGTTAGACTTTTCATAGAAGCATCTGATCCTAGGATTTACATAACAGTTCTAGAGGGACCTTTTGTTCCTATGAAAGTTTCATTTACAGATGGAAATATAAAGACTCCTAAAACCTATTCAGAGATGACCAAAGATGAAGTGATTCTGGCCTCCATGGATAAGAGAGCTCAGAACATCATTGTTAGTGCTATTGAAGATTCAACTTTCCAAAATTTAGTCCATTGCAAAACTGCCAAAGAAATGTGGGAATCTCTTATTGTCTATATGGAAGGGACTGAAGAAGTCAGAGATGACAGGAAGTCACTTCTAAATCAGCAATATGAAGCCTTCAGACAAGACAAGAAAGATTCAATAGCAATCTGCTATGAAAAATTCTTCAGGATTGTAAATGGCCTAAAGACTTATGGAAGAACTTTCTCAGATTATGAGCTGAATGACAAATTCTTAAGATCACTGAACAAAGAATGGGATATCAAGATCTGTGCAATCAGAGAAATGGGAAATCTGAGAAATATTCAGCCACAAAATTTATATGGGAAACTATTGTCCCATGAACTTCATCTGAATACCAGAAAAGCTGAGGAAGGTCACAACAGGGAAAACTCTATTGCTTTGAAAGCAGAAAGCTCCAAGAAAAGCAAAGAAAGAATGACATTATCCCCCAGGATTCCATCTGAATCAGAAGAATCAGAAACCAGTAATTCTGATTCTGAAATATCAGATGGTGAATTGACACTCTTTACCAAACAGCTAAAAAGAATGTTGAGGAGAAAACAACACTGGAAAACTAGACCCTCTCAGTTATCCAGATCTAAGAAGCATTCAAATTTGTCAGAGGGATTCAAACAAGACTCCAAGAAGGACATGTACAATTCTAAACACAATAAAATTAATTCAAAAGAAATTGTGTGTTTTGGTTGCAGGAAATCAGGACACATGATTGCTGATTGTCCTTCAAAGAGAAAGAACAACAAGAAATCTGATGAAAGAAAGCACAAATCTGACAAAAGACATGAGAAGTGTCTAATAGCCAAAATGGGCAAGGTCACTCTTAGTGATAGTGAATCTCAGTCATCAGACTCAGATAGTGAGGAGGCACTTATAGCTCTGATGGCTGCCAATGAAAATGAAGACAGTCTAAATGATAGACCTATGATAAAAGCCCCACTATCAAGATCTGATAGTGAAGAGAATGAAGAAGAAAATGCAGGACTCATGGCATTGAGTGATCAAGAAAATCAGGAGACAACTACTGATATAAAGGTACTTGATAAAACTCCTCTTTCTGATTCTCATTCTGAAACTGAAATAGATTCATTCTCTTCTGATGAAAATGACTCACACTCCAAACTTCATATAGATGAAATTATTGAAAAATATCAATTAATTCTCAAAGCACTTAAGAAGAGCAAAAGGCATAATAAAAGGTTACAAAAAGAAATATATGAATTAAAGCAAACTGATTCTCAAAACTCTGAGACAGCTGAGAGGCTGAATCAGACAAGTAAAGAACTTAGTAAACTAAAAGTCATGTCTATTATTCACATACAAACTTTGAGCACCAAGGAAAAGTTAATAAAAGAACTTGAAGCAAAACTCCTCTCAGAAAGGAAACTTGTAGCAAAGTTCTCAAAACCACAAACTATTCTTCCTATAATAGACACATTCTCTGCACAATACAGATGTGACATATGATATGATAGAAATGCAGATAAAAACCCTAAAAGTAATGACAAGGCACCTATACAACCTTTAAAGTTTAACAAAGCCATGCCTATCACAAACAAGCATGATCAAAAAGGTGTGCTTAAGTTTTATAAGGGTGAATGCTCTAATAGCAAATATAATTTAATTCAACCAAGTAACAATAATGCCAAACCTCTATACAAAGAAAAAGTATTAACTCATCATGACTCATTTGTATTTAAAGCAAATACTAAATGCAACAGAAAGGAACTAAGACCTGGAGTAAAAACTACTGATAGTAAGAAAATTGAACCAGTAAAAGTCACTAAAACAAATTACATAGCACCTGTAAATAAGGTAATCAAGCAAAATATGAGTCAACATAAAGAAGTAAGAAGACCTCCAAGGAGATATAATAGATATGAATGTTGGTGCTGTGGAAGGGTTGGGCATTTTGCACTTGACTGTTGGTTCAATCCAACTATTCCAAGATTCAACTCTGGGAGACCAGTATTCAGACCTATTGCAACTCTCACAGCTCCAAGAATTATTCAACAACTAAATGTTACAGCTCATACTAACAAGGTTCTAGGACCCAACTTGGTGTGGGCTCCTAAGAAAAGGTAATTTCTCTTTGCAGGGTTGTCCAAAGACCAATCAACTTCCAATCTGGTACTTGGACAGTGGGTGCTCCATGGACATGTCTGGAATAAGAAGTATTCTGGGAAGGGGTGAAAATTGTCTGAAACAGACAAGCGAAGAAATCATGTCTATATAAAATATTTAAACATCATAGTACTTGTCATAACGAAGAAATATTAACTTAAATAAAACGCTAGTAATTCAATATATTAGAGACACCTGACGCGACTACTGTCAGTTCTTCGATAAATACAAACATGCACGGGTATCGAGCGACTCTTCACCTTCCCGCACTATAAATAGAACGACTACCTATAGTCCTAGCTATCGACTCTTCCAATTCTCTTCTTTGTCTCCGTCGATTCATCTTCTCACCCTCCTGGAAAAGGAAGGCAGCATTCCCGGATCAGGAAAATCCTTAGCTCAGAATGACCCTCTCCTCCACTGTATTTTAACTCTTTTAGCTACTCAGAAAGAACAGATAGAGAATTCTATACAGAAGATCATAAGTGAATTCAAGAATGAGACTAAAACAGAGATAGATTCACTAAAGAAAGAAGTCCTTAATTTCAATACTCAACATGTCCACTTCACAGAACTGATTCTGAACAGGATCAATGTCCATGAGCAAAACTTGAATGCCCGTATATTGGAGGTTAGAGACTTCGTGGATGCAGGAAATCAGGTAGCCCTGCAGCAATTAGTCGGACTGCAACACTCCTTATCTGAAGACATCCAGGAGATGGAAGAGAATGTTAAAGAGGAGATCAAGGAGGTTGGTAATAAAAATATTTGTGCCTGCTCACTCCAAGCAATGTGGGTGAGTAATCAAGTTAAAGAAGCACTTCATGTGACCCCGTGTCAATATGCACTCACTGAACCCTCTTCAAGCTCCGACTCTGATGCGTATGAAGGTAATTCGGATGAGTCATCTTCATCTAAGAAGAGAAGAAGAACATCCAGCGTGGAGTACCGGAAGAAAAGGCTGAGTGAGATTGAACAGGATCCCGAAGCCGGTAGATGGAGTCCCCGTTCAAGGGAAATCATCACAGAATCGTGGATCGCGTTCGGACATCCTCAGGTCGACCATGGAAGAGTATACTCTTCAATAGAATGGAATCATCATCAGAAAGAGCTGGAGGCAAGGAAGTATCACAAATTGGCTTTTCCCCATGGTCCTCCTCCTCCTCCAAAGAAAATACCGAAGCCACTCCACTACTATAAGCGAAAGAAGAAGAAGGAAGACTGCACCAGCAAAGCCGCCTTGCCTTTCAATATTTAAAAATCATCTATCTATTGAACTTATGTATTGTTAAGAACAATTTGTCAAGTTATATGTCTCATATTAAATATGAATGATTATAAGGCATATGCCTGAAATGTTTTTGGGGTATGATATTCAATATGCAATCACTGTTATGTTTATTGCATGCTGTTAAACTAACAACATGCCATGCACTTTGTGTGTCTATCTTGGAAAACATCATTATATATGTGTATATGCTAGACACTTGCTGCAGATTTTGCAGGATGCAAGGAGGATAGAAAGAGTACATCTGGTACATGTCAATTTCTTGGCAAAAGACTAATATCTTGGAGTAGCAGGAAGCAGACAAGTGTGGCTATTTCTACAGCAGAATCTGAGTACATTTCAGCTGAAAACTGCTGTGCTCAGCTACTATGGATTCAACACCAACTCCAAGACTATAAAGTTCAGCTAAGTAAATCTCCTCTATTTTGTGATTCAACTAGTGCAATTGCTATAGCCAACAATCCAGTATCTCATAGCAGAACTAAGCATATAGAAATAAGATATCATTTCACTAGAGAACATGTAGAAAATGGAGATATCTCAATTGAATATGTTCCAACCAAAAAACAGGTTGCTGACATATTTACTAAACCCCTGGATGAAACTAAATTCAATAATTTTAAAATTGAATTAGGTATGTTAAAAATGGATTAAAGTTGCATTAAATAAATGAAAAATAATGATTGTGTCCTAAAAGGTTAGTGGAGAAATTATCTAACGTCAAAAGAAGATACATGGCGTCGAGAGAAATCACCTGGCGTCGAGAGAAAGTATCTGGCGTCGAGAGAAAGTATCTGGCGTCGAGACGATATCTGGCGTCGAGACGACACCTGGCGTCGACTGAAGATATATGGCGTCGAGCGATCTCAACGCTTATGCAAACATAGCTAGGTCATCTCGACAGGGTCAATTTAAACCACTAGATAAACCTTGTCAAATAAGTTAGGCGCGCGGCTATTCATCTTCTTGAACTAGAACTTCTATAAATAGGGAAGACACTTCGTTAGTGCCCTAGTTCTCTAAGTTCGAAATTGTCTGCCCTAGAAAATCACTCCATCAATTTTCTCTCTCTCTCTTCGTTCATCAACAACAATGCCTCCCAAAAGCAGTGAGTATCTCTATGAGGGAAGTGAACTTGTTCGAAATGGATTCCAATCAGCTTCTGTGGAGATCAAATCAACAATCGAATTAATCTACAATGCAGGACTGGAATTTGTACTGTCTGAATCAACTCTCATCTGGAAACGAGAGGTATTAGAGCTATACTCTAACATAGTAATAGACTCCGTCAATACAAAGATTAAGACCAGTGTGAATGGTAAGAAGATTAAAATAACTCCTTCTAGACTCGCTAAGGCACTAGAATTGCCTAGGTTAAAAAGGAATGAAGAAGAAGAAGAGGTGACCTCTGAACAGATTAAATTAGCACAAATCTGGTGCGGAATTGAAACGTCACGAGAAATCACTGGAAGTATTCAGAGAAAGGGAATGAATTCGAAAGGTAAATTGATAACAGATGTTATAGGAAAGGGACTGCTGTGCAAGACTGGATCACATGACAAAGTTTCTAGAAAAATGTTTATTCTACTGACAAGGATTATTCATTCTCTGAGAACAGATTGGGGAAGAGTTGTGTTTGACAGGATAGTTGAATGTATCCAAGTACCCAACATGGGTAGAATATTGTCTTTATATTTAGTAAAAGTCTCTCCTGACTCCTTGAATAATAAACCTGGATCAAAGATAAACCACATGAAGAAAATGGATATGAGAATGATAGAGAGATGGGACAGAACTTTATCTAACCCTCCTCCAGCAGATCCTTCTCCCAAGCAGAAGAAAGCAAAGAAGCAAGAGAAGAAGAAGGCTTCTTCAAGTTCTTCAAGTTCATCCAGCTCATCCTCCTCCAAAAGAAAATCTAAATCTACTCCAATTCATGATCCAAACCTTTCAACATCAGAAGATGAAGAAGGGCAAAATGCAAGGGATAGTTCTCCTAATACACCAAAGGATGAGAGTGAGAAAGGAGAAGAAGAAGGAGGAAGTCTTCATGTATCTCCTGCTGGACTTGAAGGGGTTTTACTAAATGAGAAAGAGACTCAAGATGAGATTCCTGCTCAGAACAATTCTGAAATGAGCAAGGTAGCAGTTGAGGGGGAGGCTTAGGATGAAATCACTGCTCAGGATAAAATTGATTTGATCAATGCAGAGACTGAGGGGGAGCCTCAAGATGAATTCCCAGCTGAAGATAATGCACCATTTGAGGGGGAGTCTCAGGCTGAGATCCCTGCTAGAGAGAATTCTGTAATAGATGCTATGGAAGTAAAAGGAGAGCCTGAAGCACCAAAGAAATCTGCTGAGAAGGTTATCAAGATAGAATCCTCTAGCTCCCATATGAGCTAGAGAGATGATTCCTTAATCAGAGAAGAAAGTAGCAAAGGTGTTGAAATGGAAAAGGAAATCCATGTGGATCTTAGTCCTATTCTACCTCAGCTGGAAGTGTTGCTGAATAATCAAAGAAGATTATTAGAACAATATATTGAGGAGAATAATACAAAAATGAAAAATGAAGTAGATTTCCAACTGAAATTGGTTAGATTTGAAGTGAATCATCAGATATCTGCATTAAGAAAAGAGATGGTAAAGTTCTTTAAGAGAGCTGGTGTTTCAATAGATTATACAACTGAACAGCTTGATGTACTCAAAGAAACATCAAAGGTTATTAAAGAATCTCAAGCTGGAATTACAACGACAGTGAATGATGTTCAGACAAACCAAGGAATACTAAATGGCAATATGCAAGTTCTATATAAAGAACAGGTAGCACAAATCTTAACAAGTACAAATAAGATTGAAGCTAGACTGCAACAACAGAATGCTGATATCTTGGCTAAAATTGATGAGAGCTCCATAGTTCTAAAAGATCAAGCAAAGCTGCATGCAAATACTATAAATGATCATCTCTTTAATGTAAAGAAAACCATTGAAAGTGGAGTTAATCACTTGGAAGGTCAAGTCAAATTTCAGAAGAATACTTTGAGAGAACACATTGTTGAAGAAGTCCTAAAGGGGAAGAGGTCAATGATTTAAGTTAGTTCTGAACATGCTATGTGGATCTCAAACTCTATAAGAGAAACTCTTGGATATTCCCCTATAGACTATGGGAATGATCAAGTCTCTGAGACAAGGCCATCCTCTCTTACTCAGGTTCAAAAGCAGATTGCTAAAATGTATAGTCCTGAGGATAAAAGTAAAAGAGAGAATTTTACTAGTGAGCAAGTAGAATCAAGTAAAAGAAAGTTCAGAGAAGAGGTTCAATCAAGAGTTGATTTTGAACATTGGTCTCCATCTTCCAGAAAATTGATTCTATCAGCATGGGAAGCTGTGAAAAATAACCCAGAGGAAAGAGGAAAGTGGTATTCTAAAGCTGAATGGTTAAAGAATAGGGATCAAGAGGAACTAAAGATCAAATTCAAGGCTGACAAAATGGCTGAGAAGGTCCAGGCAGGAGAAATGGAGCCAATCAGATACTTTCCAAAGCCATTTGGCTATTTCAAGAGGAGAAAGGAAGTTGCTGAAGCACTCTCCAAAAGAGCCAAAAGAGGAATTGAATTCAAAGATCCTGGACAACTTTAGAAATTTAATCTTTACTTTTCACTTTCAGAAGAATGTAATTGATATATTTTTGAACAATCTTGATGAATTCTCAGTGTGAACTATTCTTCATGTTCATATATATTCATATGCCTGTGATGTGATTCTGTCTCTCTACATGACATCTTATTCTGAATTGCCTATGTTTTTATGCTTATATAAGAAACCATGTCTGAGATAATTTTTGTGGATAGAATGTTTTGGTAATCTAATTTTATAAAGTTTGATACTCTTTATTTGATTATCTGTGTAGAGTTTAGAACACATTGTTTATCTTTGAAAAGAGAGATATATCATTGACTGAGATTATGTCTTCTTCAAATAGGGGGAGATTGTTGGGATCATTGCCCATAATGTCTTAGATTTGGAGAAGTCCATTCCTAAGTCAAAGATATATCTCAGAATGTATTTGATATATTCTCTAGAATCAATGTGCAGGAGATCAGGTCAGGCAAAAAGTTCATGAAATTCATTCAAGTCCACAAGCGTCGAGACATCATACATCGCTCGACGCATGTGACCCAGAAGCGTTGACTCATGTCTACTACTCAAATAGACAAGGTCGCCGCTGAAGTTCTGAGATCAATTTTGGAAGCGTCGAGCCAAGTTGTGTCGCTCGACGCCTTGAAAAGAGAAGTGTCGACTTAACTTCAGTCAGCTCAGCGCCAACCAGAAGTGTCGAGATATGAAGGCTTAGTTAAGAAGCGTCGAGCCCCTGGACGTTGCTCAACTTCTTCAGATAAAAAGCATCGACTAAGTGATGTTTGCTCAACGCCTGAGAAGGAGGAGTCGAGAGCTTCAGTTTAAGGAGTATGCGTCGAGCATCTAAATACCGCTCGACGCCTAACTGGAAAAGCGTAGACAGAGATGTTAAGTGCTCAACGTCTCTTCTTCAAATACTCTGAACTGAGGAATATCTTTCACAGCTAGCTGAGCTTTTGTTTTCATTAAAAATCATTGAAGATGTGACGTCATGCTGACGTGGAGAAGCGTAACAGACATTGCAGATGGCGGACTATAAATAGAAGGCATGACCTATGGGTTAAAAAAAATCCAAGTTATGAAGTGAAGAAAAGTGAAGTTATAAAAGTTTTCCTCTCCTCTCAAAAGCCATTATCGTCTCCATCATTTTGAGAGAAAGTTTGAGATAGAATCTGGAGAAGTTGTCTTCCCTTTCAGAACCAATCTAAATTGAAAATCTCATTCAGCAATCTGGTGCTGATACCTCTTTCTGAAAGAAGAAGATCAAGAAGGAAGAATCTGTCTTCCCAAGAAGAAGAACAATCATCTCAGCCTGACGAATCAAGAAGATCATTTGCTGCTGCTGTTCTATTGAAGATTTCTGTCTGATCATTCAGGCAAATTAAGAAGGCTCAACAAATCTCAAATCTGAGTCTAAGTATTCGTTATTCTCTTTATAAATTTCTGTAGGATCTGAGTTGTCAGATCTGAGTGTAGGATCTGTCAAGGATCTGAGTTGTAAGATCAGGTGTGATCAGAGTTGTAGGATTCAGGGGTGAATCTGAGCTGTAGGCCTAGATATAAAGGCTGAGGTAGGATCTGTGTGATCTGAGTTAGTAAGATCTGTGTGATCTGAGACTGTAAGATCTGTTGTGATCTGAGCTGTAAGACCTGTTTATGGTCTGAGATCTGGAAGAGCTATAACCTCTATCTAGCACACTGCTAGAAGGGGAGAAGGGGAAAAGTGGATTACCCAAGATACGGGGAACCACTATAAAAATCTGTGTGTTCTTTTCTGTGAATGTTTTTATTTCTTGAAAGCTCTGATCAGTTTCATCTCGGTTATAATCAAGAATCGCAATAGTTTTTTAAATAACTTATTCACCCCCCCCTCTAGGTGATTAGCTACCCTTAATTAAAGTCTTTCAGAAACTTCTTGTCGGCGACGAGAATATCTTGCGAGAACGAGAGCAGCCGACAGACGGAAATAATGATGTTAGATTCTTATTCACGATTAGGGTTTTTCGAAATAACCCTTATATATAAATACCGTTCTCCTCCAACGACTATTTGCGTGATTTAGGGAAAAGCTTCCACGCGTACTGTACATGGAAATGCCCTAAGTGGCAAGCCGTCAACTATTTAAAACAAAACAATTAATAGCTAATTCATCTATATACTTGGAAACAAACGACGAATGGTGTAAAATGTTTCGACGATTTCGTCGTTAGGATATAGACAAAATCTACTTAGAAAATTCGTCTATACTTAATATTCGATAGATTTGAACTTAAGGAAAACTTATAACCATCTAAATGGTATAGACGAATTCGTCTATATTCTCTTATATGATATCGATGAATGACTCGATATTCATCAAGGAATATAGGCGAATTTTAACTTAGAACAAATTTCTTTTCAACTAGAAACCAGCTCCAGCTCCTGTCCTTCATCTACAACACTTAGTATATGAAGTACATCCCAATAGAGAGATTTCACATAAGTCAACACCTTGGTCTACACAATGAGGGATTACATTGCATAGGCCTGTGTTTAATGACTCATTGAAACCTGACATTGGTTTGTACTTAGAATATAATAACCTGCAATAACACAGCTAAAGTGCATAATCAAATACAAACTCAATTCATCTTAGTTTGAAGGGAACTTCTTCAAATCAGGGCTATTGTGGCTACAATACCCAACAATCTCCCCCTATTTGAAGAAGTCAGAACCCTATCCACTAAGGTGAATTGCACAAATAATAGTAAATATAATCACATGAAACTAAACGAGATATAGAGAATTGATAAGCATAAAACTTAATCAGCAAGACATTAATAGGAATATAAATATTTTAAAAGAGATTCAGAGTTCATGCATCATTCATCACAGAATTCATTCATTAGTTCCTTTTCCCCTTAGGCTATTTTGATACTGTCTTTCATAATATGTCCTTGGGTATCGGGATCAAACTATTGATACTGATTGGCATGCTGAGAGGATTGTCCAGGACCTTGAAATCCGTGGGCATAACCCCTAGACAACTCATTATGACTACATGTAACTTTCATGATTATATACATTTGATTCTTGAAATCTTCCTTTAATCTCTCTGGTGAGATCAAAAATCTGACCTTGAATTCGTTCATGTAATCTTTCCTCCCCCTTTCTGACTTCTTCAGTCAGGGTTTGGACTATTTCTTCCTTGAAACCTTGCAAATTTCTTTGAATAGAAGCTCTACCATCTTCACCATCTAGAAAAATCCTTCTTTGTCCTTCAAGAAGATCTTGGGTGTTACCATGAACATGACTTAACCCATCAACAATGTGTTTGAGGGTGGAAGCACGTTTGACAAAGTAATCATCTTGATTATTTTTGAGAGTATCCATGTTGTGAGCAACTTCAACCAAACCATTATTCATATCTTGTTCTATTTCCTTAACTCTGTCAAACACTTGCTTAAGGGAGAAATCAAAATTTTCTTTTTGTTTTATCAGCATAGCTTCAATGGATTTGAGGATGGAGCTGTCCTGAGCAGAGGTAGAGGCTGGAAGATGACATGAAATACCAAAACTGTTATCAGCACATAAGAAATCATCTGAATCTATGTCCTCTAGAGAGTGAATTATTTGAAGCTTGGCCTTCTCAGGAACAGGAGGTGCTGATATCACTTCTGCTCTTTCTTCTTTAATAGCAATTGCATTTTCTGGAAGAGACTTTGCCTTCACTGTTTCTTCCTTCTCTTCGGCAGCAGAGAGATATTGACCAAGAACATTTGTCTCCCCCTCAGAACTTGCAGGGGTGTTACCTTTAGATAATTCTTCCTCTTGAAGAACAGACTTACCCTTGGAAGAAGAAATAATTTTATCACCACCATGATCAGGAGAGTCACTGACATCATCATCATCATCATTTCCTTGATCCTGTGTTTTGGAAATAGCACTAGAGTGGTGGCTGGGAATCTTTGGAGAAGAAACTGTAGGTTCCATTGGTACTGAACTTGGGGCATGAGAGCTCTCCCCCTGAGTTGTTTCATCTTTTACCTTGGGAGAAAGAGGAGGAGGTGGTGGATGATTCTCATTATCCTTTTCAATACCTTCATTATCAGAATTTATCACTGCTGATTTTCTTGTTTTGAGCTGACCTATCTTCCTGTCCCATCTATCAAAGATTGAAGAGTCGATCCTTTTGAAATGGTGAATCAAACTGCCTGAGGCCATATTGAACCGATTTCCATCTATCTGATTAAGATACAAAGTAATAATCCGCCCAAAGTTCGGGGCCAACAGACTGGTAGAAATTTTGTCAAATAAGATCCTTCCCCAATCAATCCTTTTCCGGCAAACAACAGAGGCCAGCATCTTGAACATTTCATTAGATAAGTAGTCGTGTGAACCTACTTTACACGATAAGACTTTCCCGATAATGTCAGACAAGAGCTTTCCTTCTTTGTTCATAGACTTTCGACGAATGGAGGTCGTGTCTTTAGGCAAACCACAAAATGAAAGGGCCTTTTTGTAATCCTTTTTGGTAAAAACATCTTCTTCTAACACTTCCGGCAGCCGCAGAAACCTGGTAAGCAGAGATGGCTTTACCTTGACCTTGAAGTCTCCGATTTTGCTTTTAATGACTGTGCCCTTCCTTCGAAGTTCTGCGTGCTTGAAGAACTTGATCACTACCTTATCCAGCACACGGCAGGGGTGCTCCAGAACGAAAGAGAGACCGGCGACTTCCAACATAAGAACGACATTTCGTAATTCGTCGGTGGCGCCATCAAATCCGGTTCTAACCAGCTCACCACCAGACTTCAACAAACTTGAGTTCCTTTTAGACATTGCGAGGAAGACGGAACAAAGAGAATGCAGGAGGCGAGGAGTCGCTGAAATCTGGAAGATGAATCGGCGAAATCGAGCGGAAGACGGAACGCCAGGGGTTTCGCAGAATTTGGGCGAATGATGCGTGAACTCATAAAATCCTATTTGAACATTTATATAGTACTAATATTTTAGGCTGGTGTTAAAAGGCAAATCAGAATTGGCTATTGGCAAACCAATTTCTATGAGTTATTACGCGTCTTTTGAAAATACGTTTTGTACATGCAATTTTAGGAAAAGTGTTCAACACAAAAATTGTAGATCTCGTCGAGATCTACAACTTTCGTGTTCAACCCTTTTTCTAAAAATGCACACACAAGACGTATTGTCACCATGATCGTAACTATAGTGATGTTTTGACAATAACAAGAAAATACGCCTTGTACATGCATTTTTAGGAAAAGTGTTCAACACGAAAGTTGTAGATCTCGACGAGATCTACAATTTTCGTGTTGAACACTTTTCCTAAAAATGCATGTAAAAAGCGTATTTTCAAAAGGCGCATAATAACTCATAGAAATTGGTTTGCCAATAGCCAATTCTGGTTTGTCTTTAACACCACCCATATTTTAATAGGAGAGAGAGCGCATACCTGTTTAAGTATTTGAAATGCCTCTTTGGATCCAATAATTAAGTAGAATAAAGATTTGAAGTCCGATATAATCAATTCGGCGATATGGCGCGATAGTATTTCGACGAATAAACTCAATTCAGCTAAATGGTAGAAACGAATATCGACGAAGTGCCATTTCGACGATTTGTTTGATTCGGCGATATATAGGTAAAGATTCGCCTACATGGCTCGAAATTTCTTTAAGTCTTTGAATGAAAGAAATTCCGAACTTTACTTTACTTAGCTTCTTTAGCTTGGCTTCAAGAGTCCTTGTTCAACATACCAAGCTCCATTTCAAAGTAATTGAACTTTGTCTCGTCAAGTGACTTTGTGAAAATGTCTATAACTTGTTTATCCGTCGGGACATAACTGAGGTTGATGTCCTTGTTCTCCACATGCTCCCGGATAAAATGATATCGTATCTCGACGTGCTTTGTCCGGCTATGAGAGACTGAATTATTTGCAATTGCAATAGCGCTTGACGAGTCACAGAACATTGAAATCTCCTTCAACTTTAGATTATTTTATTCTAACTGATTCCTTATCCACAACAATTGTGCACAACAACTACCTGCGGAGATGTACTCCGATTCAGCAGTTGATATTGCTACACAATTCTGTTTCTTGCTACTCCAAGAAACAAGCATTCTTCCTAGGAATTGGCAAGTCCCGGAAGTGCTTTTTCTATCATCCCTGCTACCTGCAAAATCAGCATCTGAAAAATATGTTAGTTCGAAGTCATTACTTCTTGGGTACCATAAGCCAAGATTTAGTGTGCCATTAAGGTATCTCAAAAACCTCTTTGCAGCAGCATAATGAGATTCCTTTGAGTTCACCTGAAATCTAGCACATACGCATGTAGAGAACATTATATCAGGTCTACTAGCACTGAGGTAGAGCAATGATCCAATTATGCTTGTGTACTTGGTTTTCATCAAAAGGTTTCCCTTTCTCATCCTTGTCCAGAGTCATAGCTGAGCCCATTGGAGTCCTCATAGAGGTTGCATTCTCCATTCCGAATTTCGTAATTAACTCTTTAGTGAACTTCGTCTGAGAGATGAAAATCCATCTTCAGATTGCTTCACCTGAAGTCCTAAGAAATACTTCAGCTCACCCATACTACTCATTTCAAATTTCCCTTGCATCAAGTTAGAAAACTTTTTGCAAAGGTTATCATCCGTTGATCCAAAGATAATGTCATCGACATAGATTTGCACTAGCAAAATCTTGCCTTTTACTTCCCTAAGAAATAATGTCTTATCTATCTTTCCTCTTGTGAACTTGTTCTCAAGAAGAAAGCTAGAGAGCATCTCATACCAAGCTCGAGGAGCTTGTTTGAGACTATATAATGCTTTACGTAGAAAATAAACGTAATCAGGTAGGGAGGAGTCAACAAAACCTGGGGGTTATTCTACGTATACTTCTTCCTTTAAATTACCATTAAGGAAGGCTGACTTCACGTCCATTTGATAGACCTTGAATCCTTTGTGAGCAGCATACGCTAGAAACAACCTGATCGCTTTGAGTCTTGATACTGGAGCAAAAGTTTGATCGAAGTCGATCCCTTCTTCTTGTCTATAGCCTTGAGCAACAAGTCTGGCCTTATTCTTGATGATCACACCATCTTCATCTAGCTTGTTTCTGAAAACCCATTTTATTCCTATGACATTCTGTCCTTTGGGTCTTGGTACCAGCTTCCAAACTTTGCACCTCTTAAACTGATTGAGCTCTTCTTGCATTGCAATAGTCCACGAAGCATCTCCTTTTGCTTCATCGAACTTCTTTGGCTCAATCTGTGAAAGAAAACTTAAATGCAAAACTTCGTTAGATGTACCTCTTCTTGTCCTTACTCCAACATGAGTATCTCCAATGATTTGCTCAACATGATGATCTCTTGTATGTCTGATCATCAGATTTCTTCCATCATCCATGCCACCAGGAGGTTCTTCCACTTATGGGGCATCTTCTTCTTCTTGAGATTCTTCTTCCTCAAGTGAAATTGGAATGTTCACTTCTATAGACTTTGGAGCATCTTCATTTGCTGCTTCTACCAAGTTAAGCTCTTTGAATTTGGCACCTGCATCTTCAATAAAGATACTAGAAGAGCTGCTCTGAAGCATGCTCATCTCATCAAATATAACATTATAAGTTTCTTCTACAACCATGGTTTTCTTATTGAAAATCCTATATGCCTTATTATGGCTACTATAACCTACAAAAATACCTTTAAAACATTTTTCACTAAAATTAGTTTTGTAATACTTCCCATTATTAAGCACGAAGCATTTACTGCCAAAAATTCTAAAAGAAGATAAGGTTGGTTTCCTGCCTTTCAGAAGTTCATAAGGGGTCTTATGATGTTTTTTGTTGATTAATGCTCTGTTTTGCACGTGGCAAGCAGTGTTGATACCTTCAGCCCAGAAGTATTCTGGTAGTGAAGAGTCACTCAGCATTGCTCTGCAAGCCTCTATGAGTGTTCTATTCTTTCTCTCGGCAACTCCAATTTGTTGTGGAGTACGAGGAGAGAAAAACTCATGAAAGATACCTAAGCTTTCACAAAATTCTATCATGGCCCCAGACTTGAATTCTGTACTGTGGTTACTTCTGATTTTGACCACAAAACAGTCTAATTCATTCTGAATCTACCTAACGAACATTGTGAAAGAGTCGAAGGTGTCTGACTTGTGTTTTAGAAAGAAGACCCAAGCAAAACGTGAGTAATCATCGACAATAACCAATGTATAAGACTTACCTCATAAACTCCGAACTGGCATGGGACCAAATAAGTCCATATGGAGCAGATATAAGCATCTGGTAGAATCTTTGCCAATTATGCTCTTAAAGGTAGCCCGTTGCTTGCCCATTTGGCATGCATGACAAGGTCTCTCTTTAATGCACTTAACATCAGGTGCATCAAGCACTAAATTGTGAGAAAATAACATATTTTTGGTTTTGAAATTAATATGTGCTAGTCTCTTGTGCCATTAGTCACAAAGAGATGCACTATCTTTTGCTAAAAAGCACACTGGTGTAGGAGAGTCTAAACATAGAAAATTTAAATAGAAAATATTTATACTCTGAGTGTCTGTTAAAATAGTTTCTGACGTATCAGACGACTTTATCAAGCACTTGTCCTTGTAGAATTCTACCATATAGCCTTTGTCACATAGTTGACTTATGCTAATGAGATTATGTTGTAATCCTTTAACATAAGCAACATCTATGAAAGAGATTATACCATTAGTAATCATACCGTAGCCTTTAGTAATTCCCTGATCAGATCTGCCAAAGATAACTTTTGGACCATATTTCACTAGGGTATAATTCTGCAATAGACTTCTTGTTCCGGTCATGTGCCACGAACATCCACTGTCCAAGTACCATATAGGAGTTTTATTGGCCTTTGAACATACATGCAATCAATAATTAATTACCCTTAGGAACCCAAACCGATTTGGGTCCTTGGCTTTTTGTTAGATGACCACCACTGGGAGTGTTAACCTTGCGAGGGGTCATTCTTGCATTGTTAACCCGTGGAGTCTTGAAATATAACGGATTATACCAACAATCTATGTCAAAGTGACCAACCTTGCCACAGCACTAACAATTGAATCGATTGTACCTTCTCTTGTTCTCTTGTTTTACTTTTTGAACGGGGGGGGGGGGGGGGGGGGGGGGGGGTCTAACAGGAGCAACTTTCTTAGAAGTAGAAGCCTCGTGGTTGCAACACACACATGGCTCCTGCTTCTTCTCAAGAGGCTTAGCCACAATGGATTGGAGTTTTGGTGCTCTCTTGGCCACTGATCCATGAACAAATGAACTGTAATCCTTGAGGATTACTTCTTCTTAAAGAGCTTTGAGCGCAGTCGTGCCAAAGTTCCGGGGTTGTATCCATCCTTGATATCTATTACTAGATTCAACGTGCGTTGGTCTAGCAAAGTGAACATAGGATGTTTCAAAGTCATAAGTGTTTGTCGGAAAAACTACCTTCTTGAATGAAAATTGACTTTGATCAACCTTTCCCCTACCTTTCACAGCTCTTCTCTTGGCATCCTTACTTGTTTCAGCCATGTGACTGAGACCACTACCCTTCGAAGTAGCAGAAAACTTATCAACGATTGGAAGAATAGTTTTTGGCTTTGAGAAGCTTTCTACTAGCTTCCTTTCCACCAATAACTTATCTTCTAGTTCGTTTATAAATTTCTCCTTCAGAGTTAATAACTCAGTGGAGCTTTTTAATTCATCCTTCAAGAGTTGGACTTCATCTTTGAAAGGAGTCAATTTTTCGATTTCCTCTTTCAGTTTCGATTCCAACATCTTGAGTGATTCAATCTCTTTTGACTACCTTGCGACATTTGTCAAATCCCTTCAAAAGGGCTCTATACTGAGTCATTAATTCTGAATCCTCCTCTGACGAGTAGCCTTCATTTGCTACGGATGCAGTATCATATTCAGATGCAGAGGGAGGAGTATAAGAGTTTACCTTCCCCTCATATGGGGTGTCGCAGACCTCCTCATCTGATTGTGCCATCAAACCAAAGTAGGCTTCTTCATCCGAGCTTGACTCGTCTGAGTCGCTGTCGCTAAGAGTCTTTGACTTCTTTGTGATGAAGTTTTTCTCGGCCTTCTTCTTACCTTTCTGAAGGATTTCTTTTCTTCTCTCTTTGATCCTTCCTACTTCTTATATGGGCATTCCGCAATTACATGCCCTGACTTATTGCAACAATATCAAATAATGTCAGAAGAATTTTGTTTGTTCTATTTAGAATGATACATGTCATTGTTATAGCTTTTCTTGTGATGATCATCATCACTTCCGGATCTTCTGTGATCAGAGGAGAAGGACGGATTCTTTCTTTGTCTTCTATTATTAAGCAATCTTTTGAATTGCTTGGAGAGTAGAGAAAATTCTCCATCAGACATGTCTGAGCTTGAGGGGTAAGCTTTAGATTCTTCATCTTCATCTGATGGTGGTCTCCTTATAGGTGACATAGCCTTGCATTTTCTCGACCCTTCGGCCTTCAGGGCAACATACTTCTCTCTTCCAGAAGTCCTGCTCCCCTCTTCTTCAGCTTTCCTGATGCTTAGCTTAAGCTCATGTGATAAGAGCTTTCCAAACAATATCTGTGGCTCCATGGTAGCCAACTTCACGAATTCTCTGATTACTATAACCTTGGTATCCTATTCTTTCGTCAGGGATCTCAAGAACTTATCATTTAGCTCACCAACAAAAAACTATGGAAATAAAAGTACACAGAAAAGGAAACACAACACAACACAAGAATTTTATAGAGGTTCCCCCATGTGGGTAGTCCTCTTTCCCGCCTCGCCTATCTAGCACTTTGAGGCTAGATTCGGCTACTTCACCAATCTCAGATTATCACAAATCTTACAACTCGGAGTCACAACTCCTACAACTTGGAGCACAAAAACTCATACAACTCGGAGCACAAAAACTCATACAACTCGATCCCTAAACAAGGATCTACAAAAACTCGGAAGCAAACGACGAATAGTGTAAAATGTTTCGACGATTTCGTCATTAGGATATAGATAAAATCTACTTAGCAAATTCGTCTATACTTAATATTCGATAGATTTGAACTTAAGGAAAACTTATAACCATCTAAATGGTATAGACGAATTCGTCTACATTCTCTTATATGATATCGATGAATGACTCGATATTCATCAAGGAATATATGCAAATTTTAACTTAGAACAAATTTCTTTTCAACTAGAAACCAGCTTCAGCTCCTGTCCTTCATCTCCAACACTTAGTATATGAAGTACATCCCAATAGAGAGATTTCACATGAGTCAACACCTTGGTCTACACAATGAGGGATTACATTGCATAAGCCTGTGTTTAATGACTCATTGAAACCTGACATTGGTTTGTACTTAGAATGTAATAACCTGCAATAACACAACTAAAGTGCATAATCAAATACAAACTCAATTCATCTTAGTTTGAAGGGAACTTCTTCAAATCAGGGCTATTGTGGCTACAATACCCAACAATACCTAATCACCCCCCTCTAGGAGTATTAAAGACAGTCTGAATCTTTCAATTGGTATCAGAGCAGGTTGAGTTCAAAGGCCTAACAGTCTAGAACAAGATCTAAACTATATTAGGTTGTCTGCAAGCTATGGCTAGTGAGCATCATAAATAAAATGAGCTCAATGAAGCTACCTATCTGCACAAAGAAAAACTTCCCCATCTGGAAGCAAAGAATCATGATGTACATGGAAGCTTCAGATCCAAGAGTCTACATGGCAGTGGAAGAGGGACCCTATGTTCCCATGAATATCCCTGTGGACCCAACAACTATTCCCACACCCAAAACTCTATCCCAGTTCACCAAGGATGAAGTACCCTTAGTCACCATGGACAAGCGAGCTAAGAACATCATTGTCAATGCAATTGATGATTCAACATTCCAGAATCCGATCCACTGCAAAACAACAAAGGAAATATGGGATTCCTTGGTGGTCTACATGGAGGGAACATAAGAGGTTAGAGATGACAGAAAATCCCTTCTGAATTAGGAGTATGAATCCTTCAGGCAAGATAAGAAGTATAACTTAGCTGCCTGCTATGAAAAGTTTTTCTGAATAGTTAATGGGCTCAGAACTTATGAGAGAGAGTTCACCAATTATGAACTCAATGACAAGTTTCTGAGATCCCTAAATAAAGAATTGGATATGAAGTTGTGTGCCATCAGAGAAGTTGGCAATCTGGGAGCTATAGAGCCTCAACAGCTATATGGCAAGCTTCTGTCATATGAGCTGCAGTTAAATACTAGGAAGGCTAAAGAGGAGAGCTCCAAGGCTCACAGTAGAGAAAAGGCACTGGCCTTTAAAGCTGAAGCCTCAAGAAAACACAAGACAGTGGAGCCTGTCTATGTCTCAGAGGATGAGAACATTTGTATCACCAGCTCTGAGCTCTATGATAGAGATCTCTCCTTATTTACCAAGCAGTTCAAGAAACTGCTGAGAAACAGAAGAAGAGAGAATAGAAGAGATGAGTCTTCTTCCTCTAGATCCAGAAGAGAAGACAAGTCTGGGAGCAGACACAGGTCAGACATGTATGAGTCCAAACTCAACAAACATAATTCTTCTAACATTGTTTGATACAACTGCAAGAAGCCTGGACATATCATTACTGAATGTCCATACAAGAGGAAAGGGAAGATTGAAGAAAGAAAGCACTCAAAAACCAGGAAATCAGAAAAGAGCTTTGTGGCCAAGAAAGCAAGAACACTCAGTGACAGTGACACTGAATCTTCATCATCAGAATCAGATATCCACGTGGCTATAATGGCCTTCTCAGATGAAGGAAGTTGTGATGAATCCCATCACAACCAGGTAATTCCTAAAGCCTCTCCAACAATCAGACACAGATTCAGATGCCTGCTCCTCTTCAATAGTAAGAGAAGTAGACTCTGAATATATTGATGAATTTGGTTCCCTGCTTGAAGACCTTAAGAAAGCAAAAGCTCTCTGCAAGGCTCAAGCAGCTGAGATCATCTCCTTGAGTGACAAGAGAGATGAACTACTTGAGAAAGCAACTGAATTAGCTCAAGAAAAAACCAAATTATCAATTTCTACACTGAGCACTGGCACCTTAACTGAAGTCATCAAGCATAAAAATAATTGAATCAAAGAGCTGGAGGATAAGCTTTTAGAGGAAAAGAGAGTTGTGGCTAGTTATTCCAAGCCACAAACTGTTCTCCCCTTGATTGATGACTTTTCACAAACAAATAAGCAAGCTTTGTGTTACTCTCAAGATGAAAATAGTGGGAAATCTACCCAATGGAAGACAGTCTTTAGAAATGTGATCATACCCATCAATTCATAAGATCACAGTAGCATCTATGGATGCAAAGAGAGCCAGAAGACAGACAGTGGTCTTAAGCTCCCTTCTACTTGGCTAAGTAAAAAGCAGACCTTCCTTGGGAAGAGTGCACTATCTGCACCCCAAAAGAAGGCTTTCAAAAATTCTCATGTTGGGGGAAATTCTTCAGCTCCCAAGAGGGGAAGGTTAGCTGTTGAGCAACAGTCTAACCCAGTCAGACTAAACACCACAAGAAAATCTAGATATAATAGATTTGAATGTTGGTGTTATGGAAAAGTAGGGCATTTTGCCTTAAAGTGTTGGTTCAACCCAACTGTCCAGAATCATCCCCACATGAAAAGTAGAAAGCAAGTTGCTAAATCATTCTCTAACAAGCACCTAGGACGCAAGAGAGTATGGGTTCCTAAGGAAGTGTAGTTGTTTTGCAGGTATGTCCAAAAACCACCAAGACTCCTGTGTGGTATTTGGACAGTGGGTGTTCCAGGCACATGCCTAGAATTAGAAGCCTATTGAAGGAGTTTACACCTATAAGAGATGGAACCAAAGTCAAATTTGGAGGATCTTACAGAGGTGTAGTCAAGGGCTATGGTAAGATCACAAATGGTAGTATCACTATCACAAGGGTAGCTTATGTTGAAGGGTTACAACATAACCTTATAATCATAAGTCAATTTTGTGACTTGGGATATGCTGTTTCCTTCCACAAGGATACGTGCTTGATCAATGATTCTAAGAATGCTGATTCTATCCTAATAGACACTAGGAGTGGCAATATTTACTGTTTGAATTTTATTTGTATTAGAAAGGATGAGTGTAACATCCCGACTTTTATTGGGTCACTAGACCCTAGTGAGCCTAATAAAAGTAGGCCCGAGCGATAGAGAATGACCCAATATAGGATTGTGTACTAAGGGACTATGATTTGACTCCCGTCAGTTCTGTTAGATTCGTATAACCGATACGAGTGTAATGGAGCTCGTCCCATTCCGATCCGAGGTCGTTTGGAGAAAACGACCGTTTTGGGTATTATTGCGTGCCGCAACGAAGTCGTTAGGGTGCAGTGACCAAATATACACCGATTTGACTTCTGTCAGTTTCGTTACACTCGTATAACCAATACGAGTGTAATGGAGCTCGTTCCATTTCGATCCGAGGTCGTTTAGAGAAAATGACTATTTTGAGTATCGTTGCGCGCCACTACCACACTATTGTGGATAGTGGTCAATCGTACTCCGATCTGACTTCTGTTAGTTCCGTTAGACTCGTGTGACCGATACGAGCGCAACGGAATTTGTTGCACCCCGATCCAAGGTCTTTTAGAGAAAATGACTATTTTGAGTATCGTTGTGCGCCACTACCACACTATTGTGGAATAGTGGCCAAACGTACTCCGATCTGACTTCCGTCAGTTCTGTTAGCTCGTGTGAACTATATGGTTGCAACGGAACTCGTCCCATTTCAATCCAAGGTCATACGGAGAATATGCCCATTTTGGATTATGCAGACCACCTTGGCACAACGCACGGAATACGAAACGCACAAACTCGGAATCGGCCCCAGTGAGCTTTGATGGACCCCCAGGACCATGGAGGACCCCGCCCTAAGTTGACCTTGGTCAAACCTCCCCCCAAGCATGAAAACCTTTGGGAAAAGAAAGGAAAGGGGGGGGGGGGAGAGGAGAGAGAATCTCCTCCCCCAAGGAGGGAGGGGGCTGCCCATGAATAGGCAGCCCCCTGTTAGGGCAAGGGAAGGGGGGGGGGGGGGGGGAGAAAATATCTCCCCCACCCATCCCTCCCTTTAACCCACGTGGGATAAAGGGAGGGAGAGGGGAGGCCTCCCTCTTCCCCTATAAAAGGAGGGGCCCAGCCTCCTTCCTGCATGCACAAGCTGAAAGTGCACAGTTAACCTCACTAGAATTCTCTAGAGGGGGGGTGAATAGAGATTAAAAATACTTTGTGCAATTATATATATATATATATATATATGTAATAATCACAGATTTAAACTTCCCACACACCAACAAGAATTAAGCAAGTAAAGAAGAAAAATAACAAGTAGAAAATCACAGTACAACACAAGGAAATATAGTGGTTCCCCAAACTTTGGGTAGTCCACTCTTCTACCCCCTTGGTAGGAATTCACTAACTTACACTGAGTCTTTTGATAAGGAGACTCTTAGAACTAGACTGAGTCTTTTGACAAGGAGACTCTTAGAACCACTACAACTGAATTTTTTGAAGAGAGATTCTAAAAACTCTTTTACACAGTTTGAAAATGAAGTAAGAAAGAGAAGAAGAAGTAGAACAGGTAGAAGAACAGAAAACAGTATATGTAAGAAAGAATCTTCTTCCTAGCAAGAAGATTAGAAGCACAAGTATAGTGAATAAGATCTCTCTTCTATAGTGAGAAGGAGATTGTAAGCTTTTCTCTCTTTTGTGAGAGCTTTCAGAATTTGCAGCAGAATGGCTTCAGAAGAAGGAGAAGATGAAGGCTTTTTCTTTTGCTGCAGCACACTATCTCTTTTCTCAACTTTCTCACTCTTCACTTGTGAGCTCTTCTTCTTTTTCAAATGTATATGGTGGATCACTTCTTGCAATTCTCTGTCGACTTCCTTCTTATTTATAACTCTGTGTGAAAAGATATTGCTAAAGAGGAAAGAATCAATTAGCAGACAGAGAATTAGAAAGAGATAAGTTTCCATACTAATTTTATCTGTAGATGGAAAGAGTTTATTCTGTTTTCAAATAATATCCAAATAAACATTAATCAATTTAGCCAAGAATCAATTAGAAGGAAAGACAGATTCAGAACGGCTATAAAAGAATAAAATCATTCCATAAAATTCAGATCTTTAGAAAGGAGGAAAGAGATCTGGCGTGTTTTTGAATTACTTATAGATATCGACGTGCGTCGATTACGATTCGACGTAAACGTCGATTTCATCCTGGCTGGACGTGGAGAGGAGAATAAGGAAGGTGCGTCGACTAAGGTGCGTCGACTTTATCACATGCGTCGACTAGAAGTCAGAGGTACGTCGACTAAGATTACATCGAGTTCTTCTAAGAGTTACTTCGACTCATTCTGAGAGAAACGTCGACTATATTTCGCCATTGCGTCGAATACCATTCGACACATATTTACTTATACTAACTTTTCATTCTTAGAAGTTATATTCTACTCAATTCTAGGGGTTAAGATAAATGATTTCCCCAACAATCTCCCCCTATTTGTCTTAACCCTATGTAGAGAGAAATTGTATCAGCTTTTAATCAACAAAGCAAAGCATTTATATAGAGAAGAAATATGCTAAGCAATCAGAAGAAGATAGAACAAGAAATTATATAAACAAATTTCATGTTCAGTTTACTAATCAGCATTTAAGCATAGACAATTGTTCAAATAGAGTATATCATCATTGTTCAGGGGTAGGAGGAGTTTTTCTTTTCCTAGTGAATACTTTTGTGGGTTGCTCCTTCTCAGTAGCAGGTGATTCCCTCAGCTCCCTCTGAGTCTCAGCAATTTGCTCCCCCTGGGATGAAACTTCTTTTGAGCCTTCTACTTCTTCTTCAGTTTCCTTTTCATTTCTAGTTTCAGGTATAACAACATTTGGCTCCCCCTGAGTCCCAGCTCTCTTTTTAGCTTCATTCTCTGCTCTACTTGCCTCCCCTTGTAATAGATCCACTTATTGTGTAGCTTCTCTTGCTATAATCAGTACATTTGATATCTGCTCTTCAGTATATAGTTCTGGTACTACTTCATTCCCAATGGTCTTGATTAGAGCTAAACTGTTAGATTTTGAAGAATGAGGGGTTTTGTGAGAGGGAGTTTTATGGCTGGAGAGCTGCTCTTCATCTAACTTCTCCCCCTTCTTGACCTTCTTGTCCAAGGAGGTTAAGAAAGACCTGGTGACCTCAGAGGAAGAGAGAGAGCTCTTCAGGCTTTGCACAGAGGCACTGACCCCATCTATTTGGGTGTGCATGTGTAGGATGGAGGAATGAATATGGGAGTAGTGCTCATCCAGCATTGCTTGGAATCTTTGAGCTGTGGATTGGATACACTGATTGATGAGGCTTTCAGTGGATGGAGATGATTCAAAATGTGGCGGTGGAGGAGGAGATAATGGTGGAGGTGAATGTGATGAAGGTGGAGAGGGGACTGTATCAAGTTGATGAGGTGTATTTGATGGAGGAGGTGGAGGAATAGAAGAGGGTTGAGCAGGTGACTGTGTTGGTATTTGGGAAGGTGTGGATGATGGTGGTACAGAAGAGATGCCTGTATGAAGAGGAGGAGGAGGCGAAGATGGATGAACAGGAGAGTTAGGAGGAGATGGAGTCCTTTCAGGAATGGAACCAGGCTTGGGAATTTGCCTGGTCCATTTTGAGAAGAGAGCTATCTACATCCTTTTTCCAGGAGGGATAGGGATTCCTTTTGACCTACATAGGTCAGGGAAGGAGTGGAAGAGTACTTGACTCATGATTCTCATATAGGCATTCTCTTTGTGAGAGTATTTGTAGCCTATCATTTTGAGCAGGAGGCTGACCCAGTCTACCTTCTTCTTCAGCACAAGGGCCTCCATGATGTTCAGTTGCTGTTTGGGTACTGCATCATGGGCAGAGATCTTGCATAGTAGAATTTTTCCAACTATATCTGCCAGTAATCTATATTCATCAGAAAAGTCAATTTTCTTCAGGTGGATTGGTCTATCTTTTGAAAACTTCATGGTGATTAACAGACTCTTGATTTCATCAGGGGTGAGTTCCACAGGTTCATCACCTGATAAGGGAGACTTATTTAGTTACTCTTTAGAAACTGATTTTCTTTCCCTATTTGAGTTGGACAAAAATAACGTTGTAATGTACCTGATGGAAGATCAAAGGTGGTCCTAATGTGTTCTGCAGAGATTGAGACAGGTGTCTCATGGATTGTTCCTTGGATTTCTCCCTGTTCAGATATCTGAGCATGAGTCATGAGCTCTATGAGTTCTGTCTCCAGGAGCTTGCATCTTGTGGAGATGAGCTTGTCTAATCCAGCTTCTGTAAACAGAGCTATGATGCTCTTGTAGTTTTCGGCGGCGGCTTGGAAGGATTCGAGGTCAATGTCGAATCCTGAGTTGGTCTTAGGAGCCATTTTAGGTCAGTGAGAGAGAGAGAGAGAGAGGAAAAAATAGTTGGACTGAGGAGCAAGAGTGATGAAAGATGCAGAGGACGAAGGTTTCTAACTGAAGAGTCTATTTTAGTCAAGTGAAACATCGAAACGAGACACAATTCGAGGCTTATTCGGTACAACAGTGGATGTGACCAAAAATATTTTAGTATTGGCGCTCGTTTTCATGAGGTCGACGTTACGTCGAGTGGAATTCGTCGTGAGCGTCAATATAGTCTGCCTTGGTTTGGTTTGGGATGATAGGGTTTCCTATCGACGTATGCGTCGATCGAAGTCGATGCATGTGTCGATTTCATTTATTGAACTGAGTTATCGACGGTGCGTCGATTCGAAGTCGACGTGACTTTATTTGACAGATTCTGGGTTTTCCCTGAGAAATTATTTCTTCCTATTCCTAAAGTTTTCTAAGTCAGCCTTGGGCTTAATTTTTACAGATAGTTTGATTGATTGTGCCAACATTGTTTGGCAATGTGGCCAGTTTTGTTACATATATAGCACTTGATTATCTTAAGATTATGAGAATTTGAGTTTAGAGAGGGATAATGGTGTTGATTAGAATAAACATTTTGATTAGGATAAAAATTTTGGTTAGGATAAAAGTTATAGTCAGGATAGTAATTTTGATTATGAAAGGATTTTTGATTAGGATAGAAGTTTTGGTTAGGATGAAGGTTTTGATCAGGATGAAAGGGTCCTGAATGGGGGTTAAGAAGATGGAAGGTTTTTGAAGAATAGTTATGTCCTGTATTTAAGTTGCTCTGAGGATTTATACGTCGATATCCATTCGACGTATGTTGAGAGTTGCGTCGAATTATATTCGACGCCTTCTCTAGATTCTGTTGATCTGGAATCGATGCATGGAAGAAGTTGCGTCGATTGTAAGTCGACGCAGTTTTATTCATGCGTCGATTTGAGGTCGAAGCATCTGAGAGATTGCGTCGAGTAGAATTCGACGTACTATCATTAATGCGTCGATATGAAGTCGACGCAATTGCATCTTCACAAATTTTATTTTTCCCTTTTTCTGATTTTATTTCTTTATGAGTTGTTTCTTTTGACTTAGTTGCCTTCTTAGAAGTAGTTTGAGAGTCTTCATCTGTATAGTATGATTGTTCATCAAAATGGTTTATCTCATTGAAGGAGTCTTCTTCCTTATTTTGTGAGTCTTTTTCTTGGTTTATTGATTTAGTGGGTTTAGTGAATTTAACAGGGCTCATCCAAGCAGGTTTGTTGGATGGAATTGGACTAGCTGAGGGATCAGCTCCTAGCCCAAAATTTTTATATCTTTTTGTTTGTTTTTCTGTGATTTCTTTAAGTGTTTGGCTTCTCATTTTTATTGATTCTTCAAAAGCTTTTGCTTGGGATACCTTATTCTTAAGAAGTTGGTTTTCTATTTTAGCCCTCTCTATTTCTTTTTCTATGATATTAGCCCTTAACTCATGATTTTTAGAACAAGTATCCTCTATATTTCTCTGGTTTTTAATGACATTAATTTGTTCTTTTAGATTATTAATTTCTTGTTTAGCTTTTAGTTGATCTAAACATAATTCTTTAAAATCATTTTTGAAGTCATCACACATAAAATCTATGTCTTCAAAAATGCTTACCTCATCCTTATCCTCAGATTCCTCTATGAGAATAAGGCTATTTTCTTTACCATATTCAGAAAAGATGCTTCCTTCTGATTCTGTCTCACTCCATGATTTGGCATCATGTTCTTCCTTTGAGCTTTCAAAAGCCATTAGGCATAGGTCTTCTTGCTTAGACTCTTCATTGTCACTTTTGGATGAGGTGCTGTCCTCAGAATCTGTTTCACTCCAAGCTTCTGCAATGAAGCCTCTTTCTTTCTTCTTCCCCTTTTTCTTAAGATCTTTCTTTTTTAGATCTTTCTTTTTCTCAGTATTTTCCGGACATTCTGGGGCTATGTGTCCAGGTTTCCTGCAGGAATAATAAATGATTTCTTTAGTAGGAGTTTTATCATACCTTGATTTTGATTCTCTCCTTCTAGACCCATCTGTCTTGACCTATTTCTTGAATCTTCTGGCCAGGAGGCTGAACAATTCTTCTTCAGTGACAGGGGTCTCTTCTTCTGTTGCTTTCAAAGCAATGTTTCTATCTTTTGATGAGGTTGAAGTGCTTCCTCTTCTTTCCTTCTCTTCTCTGGTTTTCAGCAGTTGCTCATAGGATTTGAGTTTTCCTAAGAGAGCATCTATTGAGATTTCCCTTTGTCCTCTTGTATCTCTTATTGCCCATATTCTTGAGTCCCAAGAACTTGGGAGACTCATTAACAGTTTGTCATTGATCTCTGTGAGAGAGATCTCTATATCCAGGCTTCTTATTTGATTGATGATCATACTGAATCTGTCATACATCTCAGATATGCTTTCTTCCTGCTTCTTTTGAAAGTTCTCATATTGGGAGATCAATAGAGCCTTTCTATCTTTCCTTTCATCAGCACTCCCTTCTACCATCTTTGTAAGAGCTTCCCAGATTTCTTTGGCTGATTCACATTCAACAACCTTTTGAAAGATTTTCTGAGAGGGTTGAGACCAGAATGTTCACAGCTTTTGCATCACATGTTCCTGCCTTCTTCTCTTCAACTGTCCACTCAGCCTTTGGGACAAGTGTTTGAGTCACTTCACCACTTGAGTCTCTTCTATAAGGCTTGGGAGGACCTGTCAAGATAACATTAAATAATTCTTCATCAATAGAATTCATATAAATCCTAATTCTTGTTTTCCAAACTGCAAACTTTTCAAGATTGCACATTGGTGGTCTGGTGGAAGCATAATCTTTGATTTGTGCCATGTGAAAAGAAATATTTTTCAGAAATATATATATATATATATATATATATATATATATATATATATAAAGGAGGTAGGATCTTTTTGATCAAGGAGTTAACCTTTTTTTTTAGATCAACCTGCCTCTGATACCAATTGAAAGTGCACAGTTAACCTCACTAGAATTCTCTAGAGGGGGTGAATAGAGATTAAAAATACTTTGTGCAATTATATATATATATATATATATATATGTAATAATCACAGATTTAAACTTCCCACACACTAACAAGAATTAAGCAAGTAAAGAAGAAAAATAACAAGTAGAAAATCACAGCACAACACAAAGAAATATAGTGGTTCCCCAAACTTTGGGTAGTCCACTCTTCTACCCCCTTGGTAGGAATTCACTAACTTGCACTGAGTCTTTTGATAAGGAGACTCTTAGAACCAGACTGAGTCTTTTGATAAGGAGACTCTTAGAACCACTACAACTAAATTTTTTGAAGAGAGATTCTAAAAACTCTTTTACACAGTTTGAAAATGAAGTAAGAAAGAGAAGAAGAAGTAGAACAGGTAGAAGAACAGAAAACAGTATATGTAAGAAAGAATCTTCTTCCTAGCAAGAAGATTAGAAGCACAAGTATAGTGAATATGATCTCTCTTCTATAGTGAGAAGGAGATTGTAAGCTTTTCTCTCTTTTGTGAGATCTTTCAGAATTTGTAGCAGAATGACTTCAGAAGAAGGAGAAGATGAAGGCTTTTTCTTTTGCTGCAACACACTATCTCTTGTCTCAACTTTCTCACTCTTCACTTGGGAGCTCTTCCTCTTTTTCAAATGTATATGGTGGATCACTTCTTGCAATTCTCTGTCGACTTCCTTCTTATTTATAACTCTGTGTGAAAAGATATTGCTAAAGAGGAAAGAATCAATTAGCAGACAGAGAATTAGAAAGAGATAAGTTTCCATACTAATTTTATCTGTAGATGGAAAGAGTTTATTCTGTTTTCAAATAATATCCAAATAATCATTAATCAATTTAGCCAAGAATCAATTAGAAGGAAAGACAGATTCAGAATGGCTATAAAAGAATAAAATCATTCCATAAAATTCAGATCTTTAGAAAGGAGGAAAGAGATCTGGCGTGTTTTTGAATTACTTATAGATATCAACATGCGTCGATTACGATTCGACGTAAACGTCGATTTCATCCTGGCTGGACGTTGACTTTATCACATGCGTCGACTAGAAGTCAGAGGTACGTCGACTAAGATTACATCGAGTTCTTCTAAGAGTTACTTCGACTCATTCTGAGAGAAACGTCGACTATATTTCGAGGTTGCGTCGAATACCATTCGACGCATATTTACTTAGACTAACTTTTCATTCTTAGAAGTTATATTCTACTAAATTCTAGGGGTTAAGATAAATCATTTCCCCAACACAAGCCCCCTCAGCCCTCTCATTCCCCTACCGGCCAGCCTGCCCCCACCCCTGCTAGAGCTCTTCCCAGCCGAACCGCCACCACCACCTCCTCTCCATGGCGAGCCACCCCTCCACCTCCCGAGCCCCTCCCCTACCGGTAGAACCCTTCTCCTCCCCCTTTCCCCCTCCTCTGGAAGCACCCCCGCCGCCCTGTCCCGTCGCCTTTCTTTCTATATCCCAGGCTCGGGTGGAGGCTTGACCATGAGAGGCCCCACCCCATCGCAGGTGGTGGCGCTGGGGGAGCAGGTCCCCACTCAGGGACATCTGCTCCGGCGAGGGGAGGCAACAGGGCCGCCGGAGGACGCGCCTCCGGCGGCACCCGCACTCTCCCACTCCCTCCCTTCTTTTCCTGTATGGGAAGAGCCCTCCCCCGGCGGCGGCCGGCGGCACTAGGCCGCCGGACCCCCGCCGGAGGATTGCCCCCTCCCCGGCGCCCCAGCCAGGTGCGGCAGGGAAGGCTCTCCCAGCGGAGGAGGCGGCGCAACGAGCCTGCATGGTGCATGCAGGCCGCGCCACCGCCTCCCGCCCCCTTTCTTTCTATATCCCGGTGGTGGCTGGCGGCGCCAGGCCGCCAGACCATCACCGGAGTGCTCGCCGATCCCCGGCGCACCGACCGGGGGCGGCGCCGGCACCCTCCCAGCGGAGGCGGCGACGCAGCGAGCCTGCATGGCGCATGCAGGCTGCGCCACCGCCTCCCGCCCCTTTCTTTCTATATCCCGGTGGTGGCCGACGGCGCCAGGCCGCCGGACCATAACCAGAGTGCTCGCCGGCCCCCGGCGCACTGACAGGGGGCAGTGCCGACACCCTCCCAGCAGAGGCGGCGGCCCAGCGAGTCTGCATGGCGCATGTAAGCTGCGCCACCTCCTCCCGTCCCCTTTCTTTCTATATCCCGGTGGTGGCCGGCGGCGCCAATCCGTCGGACCATCACCGGAGTGCTCGTCGGCCCCCGGCGCACCAACCGGGGGCGGCGCCGGCACCCTCCCAACATAGGCGGCGGCGCAGCGAGCCTGCATGGCGCATACAGGCTGCGCCACCGCATCCCGCCCCCTTTCTTTCTATATTTTGGTGGTGGCCGGCGCCGCCAGGCCGCCGGACCACCACCAGAGTGCTCGCCGGCCCCCGGCGCACCGACCGGGGGCGGCGCCGACACCAGCCGGCCGCTGCCCGGCGGCGGCAGCGACCACCTCCCGCTGAGATAGCGAGAGCCGTCCGATCTCCTCCAGGAGATTTGGCGGCTCCTCTATCCTAGTTTCCTGCCCCCGCCTCCACATATGTGCCCCCCCACAACGGATCCGCCGCAGATCCGCTGTGGGTACCCCAGGAGGGCACACGGTGCAGCGCCCCATGCTTCCCCCTTTTTGCTATCCGCACCCCACTTGCCCCTTTCCCTATTTTATTTTCTGAGGGCTTTTGGGGCATTTTTGGCTAAAATTTTTAACATAGATAATGTTCCCCACTCAGAGGGGCACCTCCTGTAAATTTTTGAGATTTTTAGGAGTTTTACTATTTTTAAATCCCTCTACAAGATTTATTTAAAGAAATTAAAAGCCCAAAGGAGTTTGGAAAAATCCCCAAAAATTGTAGGCTCTAGCTTAGGGTGTTTTGCAATTACTATCAAGGTTTGAAGGTGTGACCTTTTCTTTTGGTTCATTAAAGGTCCTTTACGAGCAAAATAAATGCCCGAAAGTGAGCGAAATTAATTGGGATAAATCGGCGGACTCGCGACACGTATTCTAGCTACATAACGAGGTTATGATAAATGATTCAAGAAATCAACTAAGTAAAAGTGCCGACGCGCAATTCAGGTCGCAATCGCGAGGCGACACCGCCAATTCATTAAGCGTCCAAATGTTTGAAATATGAACCCAAGGCCCATGGAAATAAGAAATTTCAGGAAATATAAGTAAACTCCTATGAACGGAGAAAAGACCCTATGAACGGGGATCGAACGGATCTTCCTCCTAAGAACAGAGTCGACATTGAAGCCTCCTGTTATGGAGTGATTAGACTACTAACCCTTTATTTATTATGCTCTCCAGTCTCGTACTGGTCCTGCTTTCACTTTCTGCATTAATTCTTCAAATCCAGTCTCGCACTAGTCCCCCTGCTTTTACTTTCGACATTTATTCTTTAAATCCAGTCACGCACTGGTCCCCTTATATTTCTGTTCGTTCATTTCCAGTAATCCAGTCTCACACTGGTCCTTTATTTACTGCTTTCTGTACTTTCAATTCTCTAGTCTCGTACTGGTCCTGATATTTCGGCCCCTGCTTCCGGCCTTTCTTTTTGCTTATGTTGCACTTTATTTATATTTTAGTGCTAATCGCAGTCCTACGCTGGCAAGCGGCGCTTCTCCTCCTTTCTGTGAGGCCTTAGTTGGGGAAAACCTGGAGTTGAGTCCCTCCTCCTAAGGTAGCCCCAAATAAGGAGCCCTCCTACCGCCGAACCTCCCAGTCAAGAGTCGAGTGACCGGTCGAGTAAGAATGACGCGTCAAGTCTTAAAGCGCTTGCTCTGTGTTTAAAGCTTTTGAATATTGATTTGGAAGTGGCGGGTCGGTCACGCCCGCAGACCGTTCATACCGGTGTGGGTGGGTTGACGACTCATGGCGACAGGGAGATGTGCACAACGGGTTATCACCACTCCGAACCCGCAGTTTTGCCTCCGCTGGTCGGCCTAAATCTAGGAATCGCCGGATGCCGCTCACATCCAGTTAGTACACAAGTTGTACGGGAGGGCCTGAGTGATACGGTACGACTACATTCAGAAGTGGCAGGACTGGTCACTCACCGACGGCCACATCGGTGAGGCCCGCGGGGTTCGCAACCCCGCTTGAAGCAAAGTGATCCAAGCTGTGTCGACACAGAGTTTTTGTTTGTGCATGTTTGAATACCTGAGTGCGAGTATGCGCGAGATAGTATTATTTCGTTATTTTGTACCGCACGTCTATGTTATCTCGTGGAAATTATGGTTGGTAGGCAATATAGCTATATATACGTATATATGTTTACCTGCTGCTAACCCTCTACCTTGCTTCGGCTATTTATTCATGTCCTTTAGCCCGCCCCCAGGATACGGATCCGGGGAGGGGATGTGTTTTCTACTTAGCTCTGTGACTAATGGTTATTCTTATAACCAATCACAGGAGATGGGACAGCGCGAAGCCTCCACACCACAGGATGAGTTACCGGCTTTAGAGATGGCCCGATCGAATACTCCAGCTTCGCCCCCTGTCTTCCGCGATGTGATTCCTAGAGTATAGGACTAGCCTAAGAGCATTTCGTTATAGTTATATGTAGCCTCCGAGGCAGAAGTTGTAAACAATATGCTTCGGCCTTTTTCCACTTTATGTATATATCAGCTGTGTGCTTAGTTTTCCCAATTCTAATACTTCCGCTATGTGATTCTGATGTGTTGTTGTGATTCTTGTGCCTGACAAGGCGACCACTCAGTGCTTGAGAGGGTGGGCCGTTGCCACCCGGGAAGTGCTAAGTGGCCGTCCTTGGGCTGTAAGATCCCCCTCCCTGAACCGGGTTCACTTTTGGGGGGGGGGGGGGGTCTTATAATGAGCATGTGTGTCTTGTAGCAAATAATGGAGTGTCTACTTGTGTAAAGTGGCACAAGAGACTAGCCCACATTAACTATAAGTGTCTCAAGAAATTAATGACAAAAAATTTGGTATGAGATGCTCCTCAGTTGGATTGTCTAGAAATGGGTCCTTGTCATGCATGCCAAATGGGCAAACAAACAAGGATTTCATTTAAAAGCATACATGACAAATAATCCACTAGGTGCTTATACCTTCTACATATGGACCTATTTGGCCCTATGTCAGTGCACAACCTAGGAGGTATGACTTATACTTTGGTTATTGTTGATGATTACTCTAGGTTTTCCTGGGTGTTCTTTTTAAAACACAGGTCTGATACCCTAAGTACATTCAAGAATTTTGTCAGACAAATTCAGAATGAAGTAAACAGATCTGTGGTCAAAGTCATAAGTGATCATGGAATTGAATTTCAATCTGGTTCAATGACCAAATTCTGTGAGGAAGAAGGTATCCTACAAGAGTTTTCTTCTCCCAGAACTCCACAACAAAATGGGGTTGCTGAGATGAAAAATGGAACACTTATTGAGGCTGGTAGGACTATGCTGAGTGACTCCTCATTACTAGAATATCTCTGGGCTGAGGCAGTTAATACTGCATGTCATGTGCAAAATAGAGCACTCATCAATAAAAACCATAACATGACTCCCTATGAGCTGATTAAAGATAGGAAGCCAACACTAGCTAATTACTTCAGAATCTTTGGATGTAAATGCTGTGTGCTAAAAAACAATAAGCACTACATTACCAAATTCTCTGAAAAGAGTTATGAAGGTGTCTTTGTAGGATATAGCAAAACCAACAAAGCCTATAGAGTCTTCAATAAGAATGCTCTTACAATTGAGGAGTCTGTTCATATTGTTTTTGATGAGAGCAGCATGCTGCATAACCTTCCTTCTAGTTCATCCAGTACAGGAATTGAAGCAGGATTGGAGACACTCAAAATTAGAAAAGAAGAAACAATTGAGAAGAAAGAGCCTTCCACACAGGACTCAATTCCAGAAACAGTAGAAGAGATCACTGAGGACACAATTCCTCAGAATAATAATCCTGAAGCAGCAGCTGAAGAAGTTACTGCAATAAAAGAACCTCCAAGAGTGATGCCTACAACTATAAGACATCTCAGAAATCATCCAGCAGAGCAGATAATTGGTGAGCTTAATCATGGAGTTAGAACCAGAAGAAATGCTCTGAATGAGAACTTGCACCTCAGTTTTCTCTCACAACTTGAGCCAAAGAAATTTGAGGAGGCCAACCAAGATCAATTCTGGGTTATGGCCATGCAAGAGGAGCTCAATCAATTCAAGAGATGCAAAGTCTGGAAGCTTGTCCCAAGGCCACAAGGGCACAATATTATTGGGACAAAATGGGTTTATAGAAAAAAGATGGATGAATCTGGAGTAATTGTAAAGAATAAGGCTAGACTGGTAGCCCAAGGCTATAGGCAGGAGGAAGGGATAGACTTTGATCAGACATTTGCTCTTGTATCTAGACTAGAGGCCATCAGACTCTTCCTAGCTTATGTTGTATACAAGGGATTCAAAGTCTATCAGATGGATGTCAAGTCAGTATTTCTGAATGGAGATTTAAAAGAAAAAGTCTATGTGGCTCAACCACCTGGTTTTATCTCTCCCACCTATCCTAATCATGTTTATTTTCTAAAGAAAGCCCTGTATGGGTTGAAGCAAGCTCTAAGATCTTGGTATGAGACACTGTCTATATTTCTTCTTGAAAACAAGTTCTCAAGGGGGAAGATAGATAAGACTCTGTTCTTAAGAGAGTTAAAGGTCTAGACTATTAGCTCAAATATATGTTGATGACATTATATTTAGATCAACAGATGAGAGTCTTTGCAAGAAGTTTGCCAAACTCATGCAAAGTAAGTTTGAGATGAGCAGTATGGGAGAACTCAAGTATTTCTTAAGTCTCCAAGTAAAGCAATCTGAGGAAGGAATTTTCATTTCTCAGACCAAATTTACCTTGTATATCATAAAGAAATTTGGGATGGAGAGTGCTACCCCTATGAGAACTCCTATGGGTTCAAATATGTCTCTAGATAAGGATGAAAAGGAGAAACCATATAATGAGTCCATGTATAGAAGCATAATTGACTCATTGCTCTACCTTACTGCTAGTAGGCCATACATCATATTTGCTACATGTGGCTGTGCAAGATATCAAGTTAACCCTAAAGAATCTCATTACTCAGCAGTGACGAGAATTTTGAGATATCTGAAAGGTACTCCCAATCTGGGGCTCTGGTATCCTAAGTCAGATGACTTTGAGTTGTGTGGGTATTATGATGCAGATTTTGCTGGGTGCAAAGAGAATATGAAAAGCACTTCAGGAACTTGTCAGTTCCTGGGGAGAAGGCTTGCGTCCTGGAGTAGCAAGAAGCAAAATAACATTTCTATCTCCACAGCTGAGTCAGAATACATCTCTACTGGTAGTTACTGTGCACAACTCCTTTGGATTCAACACCAATTAGAGGATTACAATCTGCAGATAAAGAGAACACCTCTCTTTTGTGATTTCTCCAGTGCCATCTCTATTGCTAAGAATCTTGTGGCACATAGTAGAACCAAGCATATTGAGATTAGATATCACTTCATTAGGGAGCATGTAGAAAAGGAGGATATTTTCCTTGAGTATGTTAATACAGATAGGCAGGTGGCTGACATCTTTACTAAGCCCCTTAATGAGTCTAAGTTCAATCAATTCAAAATTGAATTGGGTATGCTCAGTTCATACATTGGGCATGTTGAATTCATTAACTCTTATGTTAAAGGATTTGAAGTATTTATTAATGGCTGGATCTCACAATATCCACCCTAAAAGTCGTTTAACAACTTTAGTTTTGTAGACAGTGCCAACAAGAAAATGTCTAAGGCAGATGTGAAAAATCCTCTAATGAAAAGTAGCCTAGACAAAGAAAAATTGTCTTGATGGTCAAGACGACATTGCTGCTATCTCGACGACATCACTAGAGTCTCGATGACAAAGCTGAAGTGATCTCAACGACAAGGTTGAAGTAATCTCGACGATACTCTCAACGACAAAACTCAGTCAGGACGACATAATGACATCACAGGACACATCAACATCATCATTACGCCGCAATTACAAGATTTTCAAAATGATTCGAGAAGATTTGAAAAGGTACGCGCCTCTTTACCTTCCAATGCATACTTGTATATATTAGACATTGTGAAAGCATAGAAATTACGCACACACAAAATCCTAGAATTCCTTCTTCGTTTTTCTCTTCCCGACGATTCTCTACTAAAGCAATGGCGCCTAAAGCTTCTTCTAAGAAAGTTCCAACTGGAGGAGAACTTCTGAAAAATGGTTTTGCAAAGGCTGAAGCTGATCTGGATTTGGTAATCACACTTCTATTCTCTTTTGAATTAAAATACATTCTGACTGAGCCAACTCGTATCTATAATTCTGCTGTCGCTGAGCTGTATGAACATGCCAATTTGAGCAAGTCTGGAAAGGTCATTCATACAACTGTTGCCGAGCAATCCTTAAGGATAACTGCAGTTAGTTTGTCAAAAATCCTACAACTCACTGACATTGATGTGGATGAAGTCGAAGAAACAGTCATAGAGGCAGACATCTCTGAAGGAATGAGATGGTGTTGTTTTGACAACAAGCCATATGGAAGACTGCAAAGAATGCCCATGAACATGCAAGGAAAACTACTTACAGATATCATAGGGAAAGTGCTGTTGTGTAAGACTGGGTCACACGACAGGGTGTCAAAAGGTATGTTTGAAATCATGGTAAGGGTGATCCTCAACAAGAGGACTGATTGGGGACATATTGTATTTGAAAAGGTCAAGGAACATCTCAGGTCTCCTAACCCGGGAAGAATTCTATCACTCTACCTTAAGCACTGTATTCCCCATCATCTCAAAGACTCAGAATCCTCCCCACTCCATTATCTTAATAAAATTGACCTGAACATAGTCAGTAGATGGAAGAAGAAGTTCACCAAAAAGAAATAGGTGAGACTTCCCTTCACAGTATTGCAGTTTCAAAAAACCCTGATCCAACTCCTTCAGAAGTTCAAGAATCTCTGACACCTATTGAGGGGGAGCCTGTGAGAATGGATAGTCCCCTTCCTAACAATCATCCTTCCCCCAGTGAAGAAGTGACTCATGAGGAAGTCCTAGCACTTGCTAAAGAGGCTATTCTGGATGCAGTTGCAGATGATGCATCTGAGAAGAGTCCAAATGATGGACTGGAAGAACTTAATGAGGAAAAATTGTCAGAAAAGTCTGGAGAAGAATTCATTGATGATGATATGCATCTCACTGATTCTGACAGTGTAAGTGACCATCCTACTGATATCCTTGCACCATTGCAGGGGGAGCCTTTTGTTGAAGCAAATCAGCCACCATCTCCTGACAGACAAGCCAATGAGGAAATAATTCATATTCATCCAATCCCCCCCAGTTCCACCTGTTGACTTCATGAATCAGATAACAGTTCTGTTTGACAGGCAACAAGAACATTTTGAAGTCTATGTAGATCAGGCTATCAGAAGGAGGAGATTAATCATGTAAGCTTTCGTACCTCCAATGTGTACCAAACTGTAGTTGATGATGTTTCCAATATTGAGGAACAGATAGTTCACATCAATCAAGCTACCATGCTCATTGGTCAGCAACTGAACATTATTCTAGACAGAATGGATGTTTTAAGAGGTAATCAGCTGGTCATTCTTCAGAATCAGGACACCACTTTTGCTGATTTAGAAGATGTTGTAAATACCATCCTTCAGAGAATCTCATTCTGTGCTCAGACATCTAATGAATTAATAGACACCATGGGTGAAAGTGTGATGCATCAAACTTTGGTGACTCAAGATCAAATCTCTACTTATGTCAATCAGTACATTAGGACATCCCAAGGCACCCTCATGGATGCTATTGGAAATTTAAACAACCTTCTGTCCAGGAAAATCCAAAACTCCCAGGCAATTCTCTCTAAAGAGCTATTTTCAGAAGCCGGAAAGGGGGGATTATATCAAGCCATCATGCAATGTGGACCTTTAATGAAGTCAGGTTCACCATGGGTCTAGATCCAATTGACTATGGGGTTGCTTATCAGCATCCTATCCCAGAAGGAAATATCATTCCTAAGTATCTACCCATTGTGCAATCAGCAGAAGTTCTGCATTATCCAGAGCCTGATACTTATCAGGGTTACTTTGTTGATGAGCCTGCTAGTGGCAGTGGACAGAGAAAAGGAAAGAGACCTCAAGTAGATTATGATGATCAAGAAGCTAAAAGAAAAAGGATGGAAGAAGTCAGGAAGCTTCCCAACTACGAACAATGGAGCCCTTGTTCAAGGGATATCATTTTAAATACATAGAATCTGTATCAAAAGGGAGGGCATGACAGAGGCCAGTTTTACAGCACCGAGGAATGGACCAAATATGAAATTGCCAAAGTTGGGAGAAGGGACTATTGGAACAAAGTTAACATGGGTGATCCCTCAGTTCAAAACACTACACATGCTCCTCTAAAATATCATCACAAACCCATCAATTACTTTGAAAGGCAAAGAATGAAGAAGGCTGAAGAAGAATAGTTAAAGAAGGCAGGATCTTCTAGAAAAGGAAAGGCCAATCAGGAGGAGTGATGAGGAAAAGAATTCTAGGATCACTATGCACTTTCTATGTTTTTAATCATTGTCTGATATATATGTGTGTGCTTGGAACAATTTTCATTTAAATATATATAGTGCTTAAATTTTGAATGATCTTTATTGTTTATATTTGTTAGTCAAGCATATATATACTTGTAAGTTCTGGCTTTTTCAAATAGGGGGAGATTGTTGGGAAATGTGTCCTCAATGTTCCTAGATTTGAAGAAGGAACACAAGTGTAGATAAGCCAAGTTGTTTTTGATGTTGTGTTTTAGTTCATGTTGTTACAAATACATCAAAGATATATTAATAGTATCAAGACTACAAAAGTAGTGAAAAATATCACTAAGTCAAATATCGTCTTGAAGTTTTACTTCACTATCGTTGAGACAGAAGATTATCGTTGAGACAGTTTCGACGATATCGTCTTGAAGAAAGCCTTATCGTTGAGAAGGCAAACTTAAGTCGTGCAGATAGAAGTCTCGGCGATATCGTCTTGAAGATGACATATCGTCTTGAAGATTAAAGATATATCGTGTAGAAGGAAACATCTCGACGATGTCGTCTAGATGTAGTTATATCGTTGAGATATCATATAAAGCCTTGAAGAAAGAAGTATGTCGACGATATCGTCGTGAAGATTTCATATCGTCGAGAAGATCAAGACAATATCGACTTGAAGGAAATTTAAATATAGTCGTTGCACAGTAATAAATGAAGAATATTATTACTTCCATATTCTGCATGTTGATGCCGAAATTGCACCTCCATGATCGACGCTAAGAAGGCGAAGGAAAAGAGGAGGCCGCGGGTTATTGGTTACTATTGACAGAGAGAAGTTAGACAAGTTAGACCGCTAGCAGCGGTCAAGACCAGACTTCGCCCATCATGGCGAATGCTACTCTTGTGATGGGCTTTCCCTTGATTGAAGAAAAGTGTTTACAGCGGGTTACAAGGCAAGGCATGAAAGAAGCCGGCAGGGCAACAAGCCGCAAGATAGTGAACTCGAGACCACAGCTCTAATAAGCGAGCTCCTGGATTCGAGTGTGCGTTTCTTGAGAACATCGCCCCCTATTTATAGGCTCGGCGGCCTGCCCAAATAGGCAGGGATGAAATAACCGCCTGCCCGGATACAGGAGAATCGGGCAGGAGGTTGCGGGATACAGGAAGAAAAGAGAGTGAAGCCGCGCGGCCTGGCGACTTGAGCTCTGATCTGTATCGGCTGGGGTTGAGATTGTAACGGTCCAGGCCCGCCAACACGGGACCCAACTGGACCGCCGGCACCCTCCCAGCCCAGGCCCGCCAACACGGGACCCAGCTGGCACCGGAAGGGTTCAGCCTAACCAGATGGTCTGCAGACCATGCACCCAACCCCTCTCTGTCCCACCACAGGGCACAGTGGGTTGTTGGAGACCGCAGTCCCCCTTTGATGAGAATTGAGCCAGTTAAGCGGCAGCGCGTGGACTTCCCAGGAGGTCACCCATCCCAGAATTGCTCCAGCCTGAGCACGCTTAACTATAGAGTTCTTTCACTTCTCATCACAAATTGAGCTGCAACTCAATTGGTGATGAGAAGTGAAAGAACTATATAGTTAAGCGTGCTCGGGCTGGAGCAATTCTGGGATGGGTGACCTCCTGGGAAGTCCACGCGCTACCGCTTAACTGGCTCAATTCTCATTAAAGGGGGACTGCGGTCTCCAACAACCCACTGTGCCCTATGGTGGGACAAAGAGGGGTTGGGGTGCATGGTCTGCAGACCATCTGGTTAGGCTGAACCCTTCCGGTGCCAGCTGGGTCCCGTGTTGGCGGGCCTGGGCTGGGAGGGTGTCGGCGGTCCAGCTGGGTCCCGTGTTGGAGGGCCTGGACCGTTACAGAGATGAGCTGCGAACAAAATAGAGAAGCAACTCGTGCGGTATTTTATCCGAGACCGCGGTTTGCCTTTTGAACTTGATCCTGATTGTAACCCGCTTGATCGCGGTCTGACGTTGCATAGACCGCTCGTCTTGGTCTGATGAACCGAGAGACTTGTGCAAGTAATCAAAAATAGAGCCAGGCGGTTAACAGAGGAGACCGCCCGGTCTGAGTGGTACATCATATCGATCGCGGTCTTCTGGGTAAACATAATCCCCGGATATTTTCAAATCTCGAGGAAATTTCAAAAATATAAGTTCTAGCCGGAAACCGCGCCCGCCTTGTTCTGAAATCTATAAAATGCTCTGAGAGCTCTCCACCCTGTATAATTCTTCTGAAACCACATGACACTACTCGCCACTAGCGGTTAGAATTTTTTAAGCCGTCAATCCCTTAATCCACATGGCTGATCTAATGTCCAAGATTGTAACCTGTGAGGATAAAGAGGTTGGCCGCAAGAAGAAGAAAGTTCGCCGGTCTGAGAAGACCGAGCGGGCTGCCACAACAGCCACCGATAAGAATACCGCTAAGCCCAAAGTGGGTTCTTCCAATCCCCCTCTGATTAATCTGCCTGCTCCTTCTGATAAGGCGGGTTCGAGTACTGTCCCATTGAAGACCGCAAGTGACGCCCCTTTTGACATAATATTTTCCCCTTCTGCAGAGCCTCATTTAAAAATAAATGACCAAGAAGAAGGGGTGGTTAATTCCCCGAAGCCGGATGGATTGATTACCCCACCGGTGGTGGTCGTGGAAGATAACTCCAACCGGTCTCAACAGGCCGATCTGGATTCTGTCAAGAAGAGGAAGAGGGCCGAAATGACGGTTGAGAGGATAACAAGAAAGGCCAAGAAGTTGAGGGCCAAGAACCAAGCGGCCTCCAGGAAATCAGTTGCGGCTAGCCTCCAAAATAAACCGCGCGAAAAGGAGGTTTCTGAGGGGCAGATCACTCCTCCCGATAAGCCGGACGAGTTGCCATTCAACTCTGAGGTCAGCACAACTGTTAGTGATATCCTCAAGGATATAGATGCTCTGCAGAAGCAAGACAAGCTGCTTGACTCTCCCGCGACTATGAGCGAAGCCGACCATCCTGGCGAGGATGCGGCTAAACCTGAAGAGCCCGCTCCGAGAAGGGATGCCTTTGAAGAAAGTGGGATGAAGCTGATGAAGGTGAATGCGGAGGAGCTGAGGCGGTCTGTCAATAAACCGCGGCCGTCAGACCCCTTGGCAAAAGGTAAACATGATGCGGGCTGTCACCCTGTCCTCTTCTTTAGAACGCAGCCTCGGAAAAAGTAAAATGATTTATTATTGAATCCGCCGCCGAGTTATTTCCCATCCGCGTTCCAAACTTCTGTCGCTAAACGAAGACAAAATGAGCGATTTTGGAGAGAGCAGCGCCGAAGAATGGACCCCGAGCAATCAAGGCAGCCTGTGCATTCAGGCATTAATCTTGTAGTATTCTGTGTTGGGTTATTTGCTTCTGACAATGCTAACTGCACTTTCTTTATTGTAGATAACCCAGATCAAGCCATGAAGCCGGGCGACCTGACGGCTAGCCTCCCTCCACTGCTTCCACCAGTGCTAAGTCTTCCAATAAACTTGAATACTGGAGAGGAGGAGCTAGCTGATTTCAAGGGTCTTCTTATTACCTTGAAAGAAAGGGTGAAAGACCTTGAAGATCAGGCGGAGGCCGCGCGGGCTGTGCAGGAGGCTGAGAAGAAGGAGCGGTTAGAAAAAGAGAAGATGCTGCTGGAGCAAAACGCCGCCCTGACCGCGCGGCTCAACAAGGAGAAGAAAGCGGTTCTGAAGCTCGGGGACGATTGCAAATACTACCGAGAGAAGTACATACATCTGACTAGGGAAGTCAGCGGGAGTCGGCGACCCGTGAACATGAGTGATGAGAGGCTGCGGACGTCGAGCCGCCCAACTGTTGGGGAGACCTCAAATCCCCCACCGGTCAGGGCCGACGATCCGATGGTTGCTATTGAAGAGGTTGGCGCGGCACTACCTGCTCATATGATTCCTGCTGTGCGGGTAGAGCGGGATGCCGCGCGGCTTCATAGTACAATCAACCACCTTCATCACATTGTAAGTCAGATGTACACACTTCTTCTCCAAATCGGTGACCAGGTTGCACGCCTTCATCGTGAAGATCCTTCCCCCGAGCACTGCTAGTCATGAGCGGTTTTAATTTAAAGACAATGTGTTTGTAATATTATTTATTTGGTCCTTTGGACAATCTGGACGTTGGATGCTTGTTTGACGATATTATATTCTTTGATGCCTTTGGATATTTGTATATTCTGTGCGGCTTGTGTTGAATGCTTGCGGTCTCTGCTTTTGAATTCCTAGAATATTTTTTGGTCTTCAAACTGTTCTGCAGGTCGTGCGGCTTGTGTTGTATGCTTGCGGATTTTCTATTGTACAATATTATGAATATGCAGGTTGCTGGCCGCGTGGTTTAAGATAGTTAGCCGCGACCCGATTTTGCTATTTGCAGGTCATTGAAATTTATAAGTAGCAGACTCTTCGAAGGCATTCCCACAATATTCAAGATGCGGGCTAAGAGCAAGTCGAAGCGGTCTGAGAAGGTAGCAGCCATCCGAACAGACGCGGTCTCAGCATTCCATTCGGTCGATCATAAGGAATGCCATATGACTCAAGCGGAGTTGGACGATTTCGTGGAGAAACATATAGCGGGTAGTCACTTACTCGCGCGGCTTCCTTTGCGCGATGAGCGAATCAACTCGTCAACCCCTTCCCAAAACGCCATCCCCATTGACCATTTTGATAATGGCTTCAAGTTTCCGCTCCCGCTTGAAGTCATTACAATTTTTGACCACTACGAAGTTGTTCTCGGACAACTTCCGCCAAACTCCATAGCTTCGATCTTCGGCTTTATCTCCTACTTGCGGTCTGAAGGAGTTCGCTTCTCCATCAGCCTGTTCAGGAAATTTTTCTCCGTGCGGTCTATTCCAGACGTCGGAACAAGAATATTCAGAGGACATATCTACTTTGGATGCAGGGGAATGAAGGTTGTCAACCTAGCGAACAAGATCGCGAGCTGGTCGGAGAGGTACTTAATCTTCGAGGGCCAGCTTGGGTTGTTGCTGTAAGATCCCTCTCCCGCACCAGGAGAGTTCCCGCATCTTATGCCCAGAACCGCCGCCTTACGGTGATGCTAGCACACCAGTTAGCCATCTCCGCAAGACGCCGATCCTGCCGGCAAGGACGATCAACTAGTCCAACAAGAGATAAGAAGTAAAACTAGCACATAAGTCCACAATCACACGCATCTGTATATGTATATATATCCAAATGAAAACTGTCCATCAATGAGTACAAGAAAAGAAAGAGAGAAAGGGCATAGGCCCAGTACAAGTCCGAATGAATAAAATCAGTACAGTTCTCTCTCTCACAATATACATCTATGCGGAAGCTACAAGAAAACATCTCTCATCAACACCTGTCCAGTAGCGGTAGTAATGCACGACATCTGTTCCTCAGGTCCTGTCTCCCCTGCCAGCTGGGCTCCAGCTCCTCGGTTACCTACGGTCACCACCGACCGTTAGTCATAAAGACTAAGACGATTTTGTCCCCGCCTCCCTCCGCGACTCCTAGGCACCGTGCGGGAGGAAGAGGCGGAGGACAACAAAGTGGAGTAATCAAAAGCAGGTGACAGATATTCTACGCTATCAAGAGTATAACATATAAGTTCTATGCTAGCAATATGAACCAATAAATAGTACTAAAAGCAGTAAAGTAATATCGCAGCAGAGAAAGGAGTAAGCATAAAGAAGCAGTGCGACGCAAGTAAGGTAATTTAAAAGTAACCATTGATTTATAGGAATGCCCATACAAACCTATAGGCCAAGGGTTCGTTTAGCAGGGCCTATCGTATAAAAAGTCCCATACCAATTTATACGATAGGGGTAGGGGTTGAAATGCAATGTTCATGCTATGTCATGCAAGGTATGTTGTTATGCTATGTTCATACAAGTGCAACTCACACACTTCGACTCTATGCGCATAGACCTTTAGTTCCCCCTTTTTAGAGCTAGCTAGACTCCCCGGATACTCCCGTAGTGGCAAACGGAAGCGGTGGGTTAGGCCTCGCCCACCTCTAGGTTGGTATTCACACTACCTAACCTAGACCTTTCGTACGCCTCAACACAAAACCGTGGAGCGTCTGCGTACTCTTGCTGACTGGACCGCCAGACTTTCTAGGCTAAGTGTATATACAACACTTGCCGAGTCAACGTATTGACGTCGGTGTGAACGTCCGTCCAATACAGAAGACCCACCACCTTCAATGCACATGCAACATGTTCTACAATCTATCACCGAGCCATAAGCTCCCCGGGCTAACCTGCCCGTCATTAATAACCTTCCGAGCCACCGGCTCCCCGGACCAACCCGTCCGTACCAACAAACTCTACTGAGTTGCAAGCTCACCTGACTTCAATCCGCTCTTTTAAACACTGAGCTTACTGTTCGCAGCACCAAACAGACTAGGCTCCCGCAACCACGGGGTGTGGGTGAGTGTGTTATTAGATTATTCTTGTAACACTTATCCGTACGGTTTACGTTTAATCTTGGATTCCCGAGGGTTACCCTGTAAAGGGCTCGCTACGGTATTAGGAACTAAAATGGGATGACACCCCAAAATTCCCTTTCCCAAGACACTTAGAATTGTTGATATCTACCCATAAGATTACCCTCTTATCATTTCACTTGAATTAACCTCGGCGCTTTATGACTCTCTAAGGGGAAGGACGATCTTTCGTCAATCCCGAGCACAACCTTACCCACAACTCACCAAGTACACTCATCTTCTAACTCCTATTTAAACTACCCTAGTTTAGTTATTATTCTCCTTGTAAGTTTAGGGTGGATCCTGGACTTCCCGAGGGCTACCCGGTGAAGGGTTCGCAAGGTACTAGGGTATAAGATGGGATGATGCCCAACCCCTTTCCAGGACATTTAACATTCTTGGCGGCTACATTGACCTAACCTTCCTCCCTTTCATTACCCTTTATAACTTACGCCTTTTGTTTCACCTCGCTCCTATGCAATCAATCTTTTGGACTCACTCTAATAATTCTTAGTCCTCCAGGTGGTCTAAACTCATCTCTTGTTGTAATCCAATTCTCCCCGATTTCCTTATGATTGTATTGACCTATTCATCATAATGAGTTTTTACTATCCGCAGACCACGACATACATCTAACTTAGATTCCTAAGTTGGAACCTTGATCAAATTACTTCCAAATGACTTCTAATTATTATCATAGGTTCACAGTGGATAGGATGAGGAATAATCAAAATCCAAACATGCTTTCCTCTAATTTTGTCCTCTATAAAAAAATTCATTAATTACTAATATGAATCTAAAAAGTGAAGGAGGTATCATGCTAGTGAAATCAAACTTGTTAAATATCCTTCCTGAGATGAAATGTGACATGATAAAAAGATTTCCAATATTTCATAATTTTCCAGCAATTAAATAACCATAATCTCTAATTTTCAATAAATGAATGGAAAAATAATTTTACACATCAAGTACAAGATTTTGACTTCCTAAAATTATGGAAAAATTACAGTAGCTTCATATGAACATAAAATCACTATTTCTAGAAGATCATATTTTTCCAGCAAATTTATAATCATAATTTATATTTATCATGAAAAAGATGAAGACGTGACTTTACACACCAAGTACTAAAATAAGAATTCCAAAAATTCTGAGAAAATTAACCAAGCATACTAATCCTCTAAAAACACCAAATCCAAGGTTTCATAAAATTCCAGGTAATATTTATCCACAATATTCAATTAATCCAAGTGGTGTGCCAATAAGAGTTTACACTACAACTACCACCTAAAGGTCTCAATAAAATCTGAATAATTCACAGAAGTATGTTATTGACCTAAAATCAGCAATGCCTAAGTTTCACATTTTTAACAGAAATGTTTGACCATAATTTCTATTTAACATAAATGGGGTGCAAATAGTGATTTACACTACAACTACCATTAATATGTCTCTATAAATTTTGAGAAAATTATCCTAGTATAATAATCATCTAAAAACACTAAATCCAGAGATTTAGAATTTTTCAAACTATTTTACCCCATTAAATTAATTAATTACACAAATGGGGTTTTTCCTCAATAAATTGATAATTACCTTAAAAATTCATCTAAAAATTATGATAAAATTTACAGAGTTATAGAATCACCCAGGAACCCTTCTAGAATAAATTTCATAATTCTCCAAATGCATATGAGACCTAAATGTCATATTTGAATAGATTGACCTAACCAAATAAATCAAATTCAGAGAAATAAATGAGGTCCAATAATTCCAACAAAATTCCTAAATGTGCCTTTCCAATCAAAGATCCATTTCCCAGAGTTTTGGATTTAACCCTAAGTTTTTGATTCAAATTATTCTATTAATTTAAAAGTGTGACAATTATCATTTAATTAAAAACTTTAGGAAAATAATTTCCAAAAATCATGAAACTTATGACAATGATGTATATCCTCATGACATTCACTAACCCTAAGGTTTTAGAGGCTTGCAAGGTGATCCCCACCATCAATTCCATCAAAAAGCTCAAAAGCCCAAAATGACTATTAGCACCCCAATTTTTCCTCTTAAGACTCTAACTTCATTTTGAAGTTCAGAGAAAAATACTCATGCATATGAGATGAGATTTTAACCAGTGATTTAGATATGTATGAAGAGATAACCCCCCAAATTAGGGGGTGTTTGGAGTTATACAACTCCTTAAATACCAAAAATTTACTTTTACTAATAAATGGAATATCTCAAAGGATACACATCCAAAAATTCTCAAATTATAACCCTAGGTGGGTCTTCATACCAAGCATGCATGGTAGAAAATTCAAGTGATTTGGTTAAGCCAATTGAAAGTTATAGCATTTTTAATTTCTGCCCTACACAAGGAGCAGTCCTAGGAAAATGGGTGCCCTGATGTCCCTAGTGCACCAAATTAGTTGATTAAGGTGGAAAATGAAAGTAGACTTCTAGTTCTACAGAAGCTATATCTGCCCTGTTTTGCAAATATGGCCTCTAGGGCCTTCAGTTTTTGCATGCAAACCATTGCATTTTTATGTTCAGACCAACCTCACAAGAATGATTACTGTGGTCCCTACAGTGGTCCAAATGACTTGATCTAAAATTCTACTGAAAGTAGACATCCATATCTACAAAACTTGTCTCTGGTCAATTTTCAAAATATGGCTTCTAAAGGCCTCTAAATAATTAAACAAAACATGAAGAAAAGTGTGACAGAAATTTGCATTAATTCAGATTAATACTATATAAATATATAAATCAAATCGAGCACGAATTTTGGCGCAAGATCTGCGGCATCCCTTCATCGTCCCCAGCTCACCAACGGCTGAGATCGATCTTGCCTGGGCTGACTTGCCCGGCCATTTCCCGGCCATCCACGGCCCACCACCGCCGGCCACCGCCTCCACCACCTCCGTTGAGGTGGTGGCCATCGATTGACGGCGGCACGGCCGCCTGAGAGCCCGTCTCCGGCGATCTCGAGCAAGACAAAGAGCTCGGAAAAACTCCCTCGATCTCACATGGGATCGGGCTCAATTGAGCGAGATTTCTCTCCTAGATGGATCTAGATGCTAGCACAGAGGGAGAGGGGGAGAAATCGTACACTAAACGAGCTTGGAGGTGAGTATTGAAGTGGTGCGGCACGGTGGTGGCGAGCTCCGGCGATCCTTGTCATTTCCTCCATTCTCAGCTGATTCCTTTGATCCAGGGTAGCAGATCCACTCCTCCAGGCCATCTGAAGTTGATGGTGTCGTCGAAAAGAAGTGGGGAGTTCTCTAAGTGGAGCTACCATTAGGAGGAGCTCGGCCACACCTTGGATGCTCCTCCTAGCTGCCAAGTGGCATCGCTCCAGCCCAAATTTCGCCTGGCATTCATGTGGGGAGCTCAGATTTAGCCTTGGGCAGAAGAATGGAGGGCCACATGGCCTCCATTCCTAAATTCCTTCTTGTCTTTAATGGAGGAAGGGGGAATTTCCATTTTTCCCCCATGCATGCCTTTGCATGTTGGATTTAAGGGGCAAAGCTGGTCATTAGGACTATGGGTTTCATAATGGGCTTTGGATGAGGGCATTAATCCATTGGAATTTGGATTAATCACAATTAAGCCCAATTTAGGCAAAATTGACCCTATGGACTTTTGGGTTGACTTGGTCAATTGGGTGTGTTGACTGGTCCAATGTGATGGTCTTGAGTCCATTGGCACCATCCAAGGTTGGTTGAGTCAAGGTGAGGACCTAGGTTGGCTAATTTGACCAATAAGTGTGATTTTGACCAAAATTGGGGGAATGTTGACTTTGGTCAATTTGGCCAAATTGAAGACTCCAAGATGGGGCTTTTGAGTCAATTAGGTTCCTCATGATGTCCTAAGACTAGGGGTGGAGTCAATTTCATGCTTTGGGGTTCAATTGAACTTATTGGGGAGGATTTGACCTATGTTGACCCAAGTTTGACTTTGGTCAAATTGGGTCAATTAATGGCCCCAAGATGGGGCTTTTGGGTCTATGGCATTCCTTGGAGTGCTTATCATCTATTGGAGGAGTCAATTTGCAAGTGTGAGTTCATGTTGAGCTAGTTTGACTTAGGTTGACTTGAGCCTTATAGTAGACCACAAGTGAGTTCTCCTAACCCTATGTGTCCTAAGGCTGCAATCTAGCTCAAACTCACCACACTCCCCACTTGTCTCACCCAAAATTGGAGTTAGGGGGTCTAGTAGGAAATGGGATGTTACAATTCCCAATAAACAAAAGAATAATTTCGTCCTCGAAATCTAAGTTCGGGTCCACGGGGTTCCCAGCTCATGAAAATGAGAGGTCTCAAGGTTATCACAGGATTATCTGATAATTGTTATTTCATCTTATCATCCATATCCCAATCTATTCATTCTTCAAATGTATTCCATAACAACTCTGTAATAATTCATGGTATTAATTTCTCAAATTATGCGTTCAAATTCTACGTTGCGAAGGGAGTATCTGAAATGGGAAACCATAAAATCCACCAAAATTTTAAGAAGTTCAAGATATTTCAACATCCCCAAAAAAAAAAATCCTCAAATTGTAATCTCACATTGCATTTTGTGAAGGGGTATGTCCTTTATTCAACGATTGTTTCCAATAAATTTTTCCATAATTTAGTACTATCACGAGAGAGCATCATTGTTATGAATAACCCATAATCCAACCTCTAAAGTTATGATTTTAATGAGGTGTTGTATTTCCCAATATCACATATTACTCTCCAAACATACAACATTCTTGGGGATTATACTGACATTTGTCTTTCGATTCCCAGGCTCATCAAGCCATGAATCTAAGGGTCGTGAGTACTCTCATATTTACTTAATTCCATAGGTGTAATTTCAACGATCTCCAGTTAGGTGTCACTAGCTCCCAAGGCATATGAATATTGGTTACGATAAAATTGTACGAAAACAAAAAGGGCTTGATTTTTCAAAAAGTGTATGTACATTATCTTCGAATGCCCAGAAATTCAAGAATCTCCAATTATAGTTCTATCACGCAGGAATCTAATTCCAATCCACAAGCTTCATGACGCGATAAATTGTTCCAAGCAGCTAACTTGGCAACTTTATGCTTCTAATAACTTGACTAAAAACCAGTCAACTTTCTATTCGTCCTGATTCTATTATAGATCATCGTCTCAGGCTTGAGGAGGTGAATCTATGATATCATCCTTCTCATTGGGTTATTTATTCATTTCTTAAGATCACGAGAGCCTACAACCAGGTTCTATTTCTATCCAATCCGTATCCTAAAGTCTCGTACTGACTTCCTTGATTTCAGAGGTCATATATACACGTATAACTTGACAACCTCTATGCATATCCCCAATGGTTAATTTGCTATCTTCTTATTTACTTTTCTACACCTACAAAACCTCAAAGTCTATAAGTTTGAGATTCGTCTTCCAATTAAGGTCTAAGGAAAGTCAAGCCAGTACTAAGTTGGCCCAATAAACAAAAGGGATAAGCCCCCATATACTTTGGGCTAAATTCCTTCGATATCTCTATAATGCATTTACCATATATATGCACACAATTCTTAGGGCAAACAACCTTGTCTTTGAGTTCCACCTTGAGACTTTATTGATATGATACACATTCAAGGTTCTTAAAGTTATCATTCACGAATCTTTCTTAAGGTCAATGTGTGACCTAACCAAGAATGGGCCTTCTTTGGATTTGGATTATTATTCGACCTCTAATACTTGTCTTGGAGACCGCTTCACCGTGAAATAAACGGGAAGTGTAATTGGTAGGATAATTTACGCGCAAGAGTCTCTTATTACTCCAAAAGTAGGTCACAAGCACCAAATCCTTCGAGATAGTTCAATTAGTTTGGTTAGGGGGGGGGGGGGGGGTAAAATCATTTGATAAGTGCGCGGTAAGCATCAGAGTATAAGCCTCAAACACCTACGCTCATACTAAACTCCTTCCTCTGATCATGTCGGGAATCCCCCTGTCCTAACCAAACCTATACTTGAGATCGATTTAAGACTAAGATACGCTATGAAAACGTCTTGGTAAGTCAAAACTAAAGAGTTGTCCTTAGTTGGGTTGGCCTAGCTCATTGGTTAATGGACTAAATTGTGTGATTTTTACACATGGGCACACCACTGCTTCCGCTGCTAGTTTGTCCTCAAACTAACTCGAGCGGGGGTGTCCCAGTTTTTGTGGACTTCTTTCTCGTTGGATCGTTTTACGCTTTGATACCATTTGTAAGATCCCTCTCCCGCACTAGGAGAGTTCCCAGATCTTATGCCCAGAACCGCCGCCTTACGGTGATGCTAGCACACCAGTTAGCCATCTCCGCAAGACGCCGATCCTGCCGGCAAGGACGATCAACTAGGCCAACAAGAGATAAGAAGTAAAACTAGCACATAAGTCCACAATCACACGCATCTGTATATGTATATATATCCAAATGAAAACTGTCCATCAATGAGTACAAGAAAAGAAAGAGAGAAAGGGCTTAGGCCCAGTGCAAGTCCGAATGAATAAAAGCAGTACAGTTCTCTCTCTCACAATATACATCTATGCGGAAGCTACAAGAAAACATCTCTCATCAACACCTGTCCAGTAGCGGTAGTAATGCACGACATCTGTTCCTCAGGTCCTGTCTCCCCTGCCAGCTGGGCTCCAGCTCCTCGGTTACCTATGGTCACCACCGACCGTTAGTCATAAAGACTAAGACGATTTTGTCCCCGCCTCCCTCCGCGACTCCTAGGCACCGTGCGGGAGGAAGAAGCGGAGGACAACAAAGTGGAGTAATCAAAAGCAGGTGACAGATATTCTACGCTATCAAGAGTATAACATATAAGTTCTATGCTAGCAATATGAACCAATAAACAGTACTAAAAGCAGTAAAGTAATATCGCAGCAGAGAAAGGAGTAAGCATAAAGAAGCAGTGCGACGCAAGTAAGGTAATTTAAAAGTAACCATTGATTTATAGGAATGCCCATACAAACCTATAGACCAAGGGGTCGTTTAGCAGGGCCTATCGTATAAAAAGTCCCATACCAATTTATACGATAGGGGTAGGGGTTGAAATGCAATGTTCATGCTATGTCATGCAAGGTATGTTGTTATGCTATGTTCATACAAGTGCAATTCACACACTTCGACTCTATGCGCATAGACCTTTAGTTCCCCCTTTTTGGAGCTAGCTAGACTCCCCGGATACTCCCGTAGTGGCAAACGGAAGCGGTGGGTTGGGCCTCGCCCACCTCTAGGTTGGTATTCACACTACCTAACCTAGACCTTTCATACGCCTCAACACAAAACTGTGGAGCGTCTGCGTACTCTTGCTGACTGGACCGCCAGACTTTCTAGGCTAAGTGTATATACCACACTTGCCGAGTCAATGTATTGACGTCGGTGTGAACGTCCGTCCAATACAGAAGACCCACCACCTTCAATGCACATGCAACATGTTCTACAATCTATCACCGAGCCATAAGCTACCCGGGCTAACCTGCCCGTCATTAATAACCTTCCGAGCCACCGGCTTTCCGGACCAACCCGTCCGTACCAACAAACTCTACTGAGTTGCAAGCTCACCTGACTTCAATCCGCTCTTTTAAACACTGAGCCTACTGTTCGCAGCACCAAACAGACTAGGCTCCCGCAACCACGGGGTGTGGGTGAGTGTGTTATTAGATTATTCTTGTAACACTTATCCCTACGGTTTACATTTAATCTTGGATTCCCGAGGGTTACCCTGTAAAGGGCTCGCTACGGTATTAGGAACTACAATGGGATGACACCCCAAAATTCCCTTTCCCAAGACACTTAGAATTATTGATATCTACCCATAAGATTACCCTCTTATCATTTCACTTGAATTAACCTCGGTGCTTTATGACTCTCTAAGGGGAAGGACGATCTTTCGTCAATCCCGAGCACAACCTTACCCACAACTCACCAAGTACACTCATCTTCTAACTCCTATTTAAACTACTCTAGTTTAGTTATTATTCTCCTTGTAAGTTTAGGGTGGATCCTGGACTTCCCGAGGGCTACCCGGTGAAGGGTTCGCAAGGTACTAGGGTATAAGATGGGATGATGCCCAACCCCTTTCCAGGACATTTAACATTCTTGGCGGCTACCTTGACCTAACCTTCCTCCCTCTCATTACCCTTTATAACTTACGCCTTTTGTTTCACCTCGCTCCTATGCAATCAATCTTTTGGACTCACTCTAATAATTCTTAGTCCTCCAGGTGGTCTAAACTCATCTCTTGTTGTAATCCAATTCTCCCCGATTTCCTTATGATTATATTGACCTATTCATCATAATGAGTTTTTACTATCCGCAGACCACGACATACATCTAACTTAGATTCCTAAGGTGGAACCTTGATCAAATTACTTCCAAATGACTTCTAATTATTATCATAGGTTCATAGTGGATAGGACGAGGAATAATCAAAATCCAAACATGCTTTCCTCTAATTTTGTCCTCTATAAAAAAAATTCATTAATTACTAATATGAATCTAAAAAGTGAAGGAGGTATCATGCTAGTGAAATCAAACTTGTTAAATATCCTTCCTGAGATGAAATGTGACATGATAAAAAGATTTCCAATATTTCATAATTTTCGAGCAATTAAATAACCCTAATCTCTAATTTTCAATAAATGAATGGAAAAATAATTTTACACATCAAGTACAAGATTTTGACTTCCTAAAATTCTGGAAAAATTACAGTAGCTTCATATGAACATAAAATCACTATTTCCAGAAGATCATATTTTTCCAGCAAATTTATAATCATAATTTATATTTATCAAGAAAAAGATGAAGACGTGACTTTACACACCAAGTACTAAAATAAGAATTCCAAAAATTCTGAGAAAATTAACCAAGCATACTAATCCTCTAAAAACACCAAATCCATGGTTTCATAAAATTCCAGGTAATATTTATCCACAATATTCAATTAATCCAAGTGGTGTGCCAATAAGAGTTTACACTACAACCACCACCTAAAGGTCTCAATAAAATCTGAATAATTCACAGAAGTATGTTATTGACCTAAAATCAGCAATGCCTAAGTTTCACATTTTTAACAGAAATGTTTGACCATAATTTCTATTTAACATAAATGGGGTGCAAATAGTGATTTACACTACACCTACCATTAATATGTCTCTATAAATTCTGACAAAATTATCCTAGTATAATAATCATCTAAAAACACTAAATCCAGAGAATTAGAATTTTTCAAACTATTTTACCCCATTAAATTAATTAATTACATAAAGGGAGTTTTTCCTCAATAAATTGATAATTACCTCAAAAATTCATCTAAAAATTATGATAAAATTTACAGAGCTATAGAATCACCCAGGAACCCTTCTAGAATAAATTTCATAATTCTCCAAATGCATATGAGACCTAAATGTCATATTTGAATAGATTGACATAACCAAATAAATCAAATTCAGAGAAATAAATGAGGTCCAATAATTCCAACAAAATTCCTAAATGTGCCTTTCCAGTCAAAGATCCATTTCCCAGAGTTTTGGATTTAACCCTAAGTTTTTGATTCAAATTATTCTATTAATTTAAAAGTGTGACAATTATCATTTAATTAAAAACTTTAGGAAAATAATTTCCAAAAATCATAAAACTTATGACAATGATGTATATACTCATGACATTCACTAACCCTAAGGTTTTAGAGGCTTGCAAGGTGATCCCCACCATCAATTCCATCAAAAAGCTCAAAAGCCCAAAATGACTATTAGCACCCCAATTTTTCCTCTTAAGACTCTAACTTCATTTTGAAGTTCAGAGAAAAATACTCATGCATATGAGATGAGATTTTAACCAGTGATTTAGATATGTATGAAGAGATCACCCCCCAAATTAGGGGGTGTTTGGAGTTATACAACTCCTTAAATACCAAAACTTTACTTTTACTAATAAATGGAATATCTCAAAGGATACACATCCAAAAATTCTCAAATTATAACCCTAGGTGGGTCTTCATACCAAGCATGCATGGTAGAAAATTCAAGTGATTTGGTTAAGCCAATTGAAAGTTATAGCCCTTTTAATTTCTGCCCTACACAAGGAGCAGTCCTAGGAAAATGGGTGCCCTGATGTCCCTAGTGCACCAAATTAGTTGATTAAGGTGGAAAATGAAAGTAGACTTCTAGTTATACAGAAGCTATATCTGCCCTGTTTTGCAAATATGGCCTCTAGGGCCTTCAGTTTTTGCATGCAAACCATTGCATTTTTATGTTCAGACCAACCTCACAAGAATGATTACTGTGGTCCCTACAGTGGTCCAAATGACTTGATCTAAAATTCTACTGAAAGTAGACATCCATATCTACAAAACTTGTCTCTGGTCGATTTTCAAAATATGGCTTCTAAAGGCCTCTAAATAATTAAACAAAACATGAAGAAAAGTGTGACAGAAATTTGCATTAATTCAGATTAATACTATATAAATATATAAATCAAATCGAGCACGAATTTTGGCGCAAGATCTGCGGCATCCCTTCATCGTCCCCAGCTCACCAACGGCTGAGATCGATCTTGCCTGGGCTGACTTCCCCGGCCATTTCCCGGCCATCCACGGCCCACCACCGCCGGCCACCGCCTCCACCACCTCCGTTGAGGTGGTGGCCATCGATTGACGGCGGCACGGCCGCCTGAGAGCCTGTCTCCGGCGATCTCGAGCAAGACAAAGAGCTCGGAAAAACTCCCTCGATCTCACATGGGATCAGGCTCAATTGAGCCCGATTTCTCTCCTAGATGGATCTAGATGCTAGCACAGAGGGAGAGGGGGAGAAATCGTACACTAAACGAGCTTGGAGGTGAGTATTGAGGTGGTGCGGCACGGTGGTGGCGAGCTCCGACGATCCTTGTCATTTCCTCCATTCTCAGCTGATTCCTTTGATCCAGGGTAGCAGATCCACTCCTCCAGGCCATCTGAAGTTGATGGTGTCGTCGAAAAGAAGTGGGGAGGTCTCTAAGTGGAGCTGCCATTAGGAGGAGCTCGGCCACACCTTTGATGCTCCTCCTAGCTGCCAAGTGGCATCGCTCCAGCCCAAATTTCGCCTGACATTCATGTGGGGAGCTCATATTTAGCCTTGGGCAGAAGAATGGAGGGCCACATGGCCTCCATTCCTAAATTCCTTCTTGTCTTTAATGGAGGAAGGGGGAATTTCCATTTTTCCCCCATGCATGCCTTTGCATGTTGGATTTAAGGGGCAAAGCTGGTCATTAGGACTATGGGTTTCATAATGGGCTTTGGATGAGGGCATTAATCCATTGGAATTTGGATTAATCCCAATTAAGCCCAATTTAGGCAAAATTGACCCTATGTTGACTTTTGGGTTGACTTGGTCAATTGGGTGTGTTGACTGGTCCAATGTGATGGTCTTGAGTCCATTGGCACCATCCAAGGTTGGTTGAGTCAAGGTGAGGACCTAGGTTGGCTAATTTGACCAATAAGTGTGATTTTGACCAAAATTGGGGGAATGTTGACTTTGGTCAATTTGGCCAAATTGAAGACTCCAAGATGGGGCTTTTGAGTCAATTAGGTCCCTCATGATGTCCTAAGACTAGGGGTGGAGTCAATTTCATGCTTTGGGGTCCAATTGAACTTATTGGGGGAGGATTTGACCTATGTTGACCCAAGTTTGACTTTGGTCAAATTGGGTCAATTGTTGGCCCCAAGATGGGGCTTTTGGGTCTATGGCATTCCTTGGAGTGCTTATCATATATTGGAGGAGTCAATTTGCAAGTGTGAGTTCATGTTGAGCTAGTTTGACTTAGGTTGACTTGAGCCTTATAGTAGACCACAAGTGAGTTCTCCTAACCCTATGTGTCCTAAGGCTGCAATCTAGCTCAAACTCACCACACTCCCCACTTGTCTCACCCAAAATTGGAGTTAGGGGGTCTAGTAGGAAATGGGATGTTACAGTTGCAGGTTAACCCGCAGGTGCAGGAAGAGGAGGTTTTCCGACAGCGAGATGTCGAAGGCATCGAGCTGGAGATTTTTGAATTCCTTGAGAACGCGCGGCTTGATGTGAACTATTACATCCCGCTGCTCCCCGAGTTAAATCAAGTCCGGCCTGAGGACAGTAAGTTTTCTATAACCGGCTACTTCTGACCGGGCGACTTATTTTATTAACCTCTCGACTTTGTTTCACAGCTGCTGTTGTTGTCCCGAAGAACAAACCGGTCTGCCCTGGCGGCCTACTTATTACGCAGAGGGAGAAGCGGCGGAAGAAGAGCAGGCCGCAGGTGTTTGAAGAGGAGGGCTCGACCTCTTCTGGCGAGTTCGATCCCCTCCGTTTTTGCGGCAACCCAAAAGATCTGCGCGTCGACCCGACCTTACGCTGACACCTAGACGGCGACTGCGTGCAAGTGTCAACCGCGCTCCCATATTGGGGGAGCAAAAAGATAGGCCGCCATGCTGTAGCCGCCGGTGCTACAATGTATGGCCGAAAAACTCTGAAAAAACTTAAAGAGGTTCCGGAGGAAGAGCTCTCCAAATTAGCCGCCCAGGTTAGCGCAAGGAGTTTTGCGACTAACCATTTCATGGGCCAATCATACAGGCGGCTAATATCAGCGCTGTACAACCCTCATTATCCGAGGATAGGGCCCACTCAGAGCCACGTAGACCGAGGTCAAGGTCAAAAAGGTCAACTCAGAAGTCAGCCGACCAAGCCACAAAGACAAATCTGCTAGCAGGAGCTAAAGAAGGTCTAGGCGAGTAGGGGTGCACTCGTGCGAGTAGCCCGGATACTCGCCAAAAGGTGGGCGATCATAGGTGATGCTCGCCCATTTGCCCGGGGAGATCGCCTCAATGTCGCTAGTCGCCGGGCAGGGGCTGGGCTATAAACCCTCCTACCCTTTGGTTTTCCTATAAATAGGGCCCCAGGGGTACTTGGATTGGCACCTGAACTTGAGCTTTTGGAACCCTGCTCTTGCATTCTGGAACCCATCATACCTGGTCGCTACTCCCAGTACTAGCCAAGTCGGTGCCTTCCTCGTACCCTGCTCGGCTATTTTTTGGTCTTGGAGGAGAAGTCTCTTATGAACTTCTGGGTACGTGGTGGGACCTCCCTGCCGAGCACATGGGGTCCTATTTTGTTGCTCTTCTAGCTTCTTCATAGTCGCCAGTCAAGCCGTCTCTTCGAGCCGCTCGACAAGTAGTCTTCGGCTGCATTGGTCCGAATTTTGGAGTCGGGAATTTCCTGGCTTCAACACTTTGGTGCGATGAGCGTGGATCGTAGCCAGGGAAAGAAAGCTTAGTGGAAAGGAAAGATGGTGGTAGTAGGCGACCAGGAGGAGGTTGTCGGCAACTCGGCCGGTGGTGGCGGGTTTGTGACGTTAGCAGTCTTTGAGGATTTCGCGCGGCGAATCGAAGGGACCCTGCGAGTAGCTCTCCAAACTCGCGCGGAGGGTACGGCGACTTCACCCCATCGTCCATCTGTAATCGAAGAAGGAGCTCCCTCCAGGCGAGCAGGGAAGGAGCATGAGGAAGAGCCCGAGCGACCAAGGAAGTCGCAATTCTACCCGCAAACCTCGCAAGGGGATGGCGGGATCCGGTTTCGTGAAGAGGAGGAGCGGGCGAGGTACTATGGTACTCGCCACTTTAGCAAGTATGGAGGTGATACTCGCCAAGTGGAGGATCGTCGCCAAGTGGGAGTAAGGACCCCCTTTTGTGAAGAGATCGTTGCTGCACCAGTGCCGGAGGGGTTCAGAGATCCCGCGATGAATTACTACTCGGGGAGGGATGACCCTATCTGACACATCTAGTGGTTCGAGGATGTAGCCTCCATCAGAACCATGTCGGATGCCTTTAAGTGCAGGCTCTTTGCCATCTCCCTCCGAGGGAAGGCTAGGGACTGGTTCCACCAATTGCCGGCAGGTTCGATCTACTGGTTTGAAGACCTTTGCCGGGGGCTGACGATGCGGTTCGCCACGGCCAAGAAGTTGAAGAAGGAGGCAATGTCCCTCTTCCACCTGGTGCAAGGGGCCAAGGAGACATTGGGAGATTATATCGACCGCTTCCAGGAGGAGGTGTTGGACATCCAGGAGGTGGATGGTCGCACCTTGCAGCTGGCCCTGACGTTCGGCCTTCGTGAGGCCTCTTCAAGTTGGAGCTCGGTAGGATCCCTCCCTACTCCTACGACAATCTCATCGAGAGGGCCAATCAGTTTGTCCAGGGGGAGGCTTCCAACCGAGGCTTCTTAGCTCGGCTTACCAGGGTAACCCGGGAAGACGAGGAAGAAGAGGAGAAGAAGACCCCCGAGAGGAGGAAGAAAGAAGAGCCCAGGAGGGCGGAAAAGAGGAAGCCGGAGGAGAAGAGAAGGGAGGAAAGGAATAAGGAGGAGCCAAGAAGGAACGATGAGAGGAGACTCATCATGGCCCCAGAGCATCGGGAGGAAGAAAGACGATACCAAGTCACCGCTAACCGACCACCTTGGAGGCCGGCAGGGGGACCTCATCGTCAGGAAAGGGGAGGGAGATCCCCGGAGAGAACGCGTTACAACCAACCAGAAAGGCGTCAGGAAAGGAGGAGGGAAGAAGCGATGGCGGTTGACAGGCGTGGCAACCGGCAGAGAAAGAAGAATCGACGGAAGACGCGGCAGGAAGAGGAGATCCCCCTCTTTTGTGACCTGCATCAGGTGGCAGGTCATGGGACGATGGCTTGACCAGATTTTTGGGAGGCCCGTCGAAGGTTGACAACAGGGGAAGCAGGAGGGGAACATCAGAGGATTGAAGCCCCTGTCGAGCCGCCGGCAGTTCAAGCCGTCGGTCGAAGGAGAAACGAGGACCGAGTCGACCATGGAGGTCGAGGAGATGTGGCCCAGTGTGGCAGGGGAGTGGGGGTGATCCACGGGGGTGCAGGGCTGGGAGCTTCCCGCAAGGGAATTCTCCATCAGATCTATCGGAGGAGTGTCGCCTCGACTTCACAGGCACCGCCCCCGTCGGAAGAGATCACCTTCTCTGAAGAAGACATGTTGGGGAATGAGAACCCCTTTCATGATGCCCTCGTAGTCCAAGCAACAGTGGAGGACTTCACCGTGGATCGAATTCTCATCGATAACGGTAGCTCCGTAAACGTCATCTTCAAGGAGACGTTCGACGGACTGGGAGTCGGAGCAGAAAGAGTTCGAGCATCGGATGGTCCCCTCTTTGGCTTCTCCGGAGAGAAGAAGGAGGTGGAGGGAGGAGTAGATTTCCTTGTAACGCTTGGCGGCACTCCCCTTACCTGCCGCTTCGTCATCATAGATGCCCCGAGCTGTTGCAAGGCCATCTTCGGAAGGCCGCTTCTCAACACCTTCAAAGCCGTTCCATCCTCCTACCATCAGTGCTTGAAGTACTGCCAATGGGACGTCCAGGTGAGGATCAGGAGCGATCCAAGAGCCGCCCGCGAATGTTACCTCAGTGCCATCAGCACTATCAGCTGGATGGCCGACGCGGAGGAGTACGAGAGGATGCTGGGGAGCACGACCAGGCTGGAAGCATCCGAGGAGATAGAAGAAATCGAAGTACTCTCCAAGGCAGGAGTACCGGCGATGCTAAAGATTGGGGGATCGCTGCAGGTTAGCGAGAAGATGGAGATGGCGACGTTCCTGCAAGAGAACGTCGACATCTTCGCTTGGAGTGCTGCCGAGATGCCAGGAATCGATACAGAGGTTGCCTGCCATCATCTCAACCTGGACCCGGCAGCTAAGCCCGTCCGCCAGAAGAAGAGGTCCAGTGCCACCATGTTGGTCGGACCTATCCGCGAGGAAGTAAAGAAACTGCTAGATGCAGGTTTTGTATCTGAGATACAGTATCCAGGCTGGGTCTCAAATGTTGTAATGGTGAAGAAAAGTGTGTGTGTGTGTGTGTGGGTGGGTGGGGGGGGGGGGGGCTGGCGAATGGGTGTAGACTTTTCGTTGATGAATAAAAGCTGCCCCAAAGATTGTTATCCCTTGCCTCGGATCGACGCGCTGGTTGATTCAGCCGTCGGTTTTTCTATAATGAGCTTCCTTGATGCATTTTCAGGATACCACCAGATCCGGATGCTTCCCCCCGATTGTCGCAATGTGTCTTTCATCACGGGTGATGGCTGCTACAACTATAAGATGATGCCTTTTGGCTTAAAGAACGCCGGAGCCACCTACCAGCGGATGATGGACCACGTGTTTAAGGGAAAAAGGGAGGAATCTGGAGGTGTATGTGGACGAACTCTTGGTAAAAAGCAAAAGCGTCCAAGAGCATGTGGCTGATCTGGTGGAGACCTTCGCGACGCTCAGGAAGTTCAAAATGAGGCTCAATCCGGCAAAGTGCTTGTTCGGGGCTGGAAGGGGAAAGTTCCTGGGGCATCTCATCACCCCAGGGGGAGTAGAGCTGAACCCTGACAAGGTTAAGGGAATCCTGGAGATGACCTCGCCGAAGACGATGAAAGAAGTTCAAAGGCTGACAGGGAGACTGGCAGGTCTTAGCCGCTTCCTGTCAAAGGCAGGAAAGAAGTGCTCTCCATTCTTCAAGACGCTCCGAAAGAGCGAAGGCTTCGCATGGTCCGACGAACGCGAGAAGGCTTTTGGGAGGCTGAAGGAGCAGTTGACTCAGACACCTCTCCTTCAAAGCCCGAAAGAAGGCGGAGACCTACTCATCTACTTGGGAGTAGGGATGGAAGCAGTAAGTTCCGTACTGGTCCAGGAAGAAGGAAGGAAGCATCTCCCCATTTACTATGTTAGCCAGGTACTCAAGAAGGCGGAGTTGAAGTATCCAATCTTGGAGAAGCTTGCCTGCGCCTTGATAGTATCAGCGCAGAAGCTCCAGCCTTATTTTCAGGCTCACTCCATCCAGGTCATGATTGACCATCCTCTCCGAAATATCTTAGAAGGGGTGTAACATTCAGGGAGGCTGGCGAAATGGTCGGTAGAACTCAGTGAGTTCGACATTTCTTTCTCGCCTCGGGTGGCGATCAAAGCGCAGGCGGTAGCTGATTTCTTAGCCGACTTCTCGGTAGAAGCGGAACCAGGGGAAGAAGTTTTCACTCCCATTACTTGGAGGATGTTCGTGGACGGAGCTCCGGGCAAAGGCTCTGTGGGAGTGGGCATCGTTCTTGTCAGCCCACAGGGAACTAGGATCGAGTAAGCAGTCGAGATCCTCTTCCCCGTCACGAACAATCAAGCCGAGTACGAAGCCATAATAGCAGGCTTGCGTCTCGCAAGAGAGCTGGGAATTCAGGATATCAGGGCCTTCACGTATTCAATGGTGGTCGCGTCGCAAATTCGGGGGGAGTTCAAAGTGCGCGACACCATCCTGCAGAAGTATCTTGTCAAGGTGAAGGGATTGGTAGGAGGCTTCCAATCCTTCTTCGTTGAGTATGTCCCAAGAGAGAAGAACTCAGTAGCTGATCGTCTAGCCAAGTACGGGCCAAGAGCTGGAGGGACGATCACAAAATTATTTCGACCGTCCATCGAAGAAGGGGAGATGATGGAGATCGATCAGCGTACTTTGTAGATGGATCCGTTCATTTCCTTCCTAAGTTCCGGACTGCTCCCTGCGGAAGGAGGGGACCGAAGGAAGTTTTGATACAAGGCAGCCTACTACTTATTGCAGGACGGGGAGCTGTATCACAAGACCATCTCAGGCCCCCTAGCTAGATGTGTCTCTGAAGACGAAGTACCCCGAGTGTTGGAGGAGATTCTCTCAGGAGAGTGCGGAAGTCATTCTGGGACTCGCACTTTGGAGCAAAGGATCCTGAGACATGGCTACTTCTGGCCCACTATCCGGAAGGATGCGGAGGTCTTCTCGAAGAGGTGTCAGAAGTGCCAGTTGTTTGCCCCCCTTCAATTACAGCCAGCCCAGCAACTTCGCTCGATCACCGCCCCGTGGCCGTTCGCTATCTGGGGGATGGATTTGATAGGTCCCTTTCCCTCAGCTAGTGGCCAGAGGAAGTTCGTTCTCTTCAAGATCGACTACTTCTCTAAGTGGATCGAGGCCAAAGCTCTGGCCAAAACCACCTCTCAAGTCGTGAAGAACGTCATATGGGGAGAGATCGTCTGCAGATTCGGAATCCCCCTCGCCATCGTCACCGACAATGGTCCTGAATTCGCCAGCTTGGAGCTGGAAGATTTTTGAAGGCAGCTCGGGACTGATCTTCGTTTCGCCTCTGTCCACCATCCCCGGAGTAATGGGCAAGTGGAGGCCGCCAACAAGCTAATCATCAACCTCTTAAAGAAGAAAGTCGAGAACCTATGAGGTAATTGGGCGGAGAAGCTCCCCTCAGTTTTGTTGGCTTTGAGAACCACTCATAGCTCAGCCACAGGGGAAACCCCATTCAAACACTCTCACGGGTCCGAGGCTCTCATCCCGGTGGAGTTCGAAGTCAGAAGTCCCAGGGTGGTAGCAGCCCAGGACGGAGATGAAGAATGGCGGCTGGAAAATAATGAAGCACATGAGCTATCACTCGACTACATTGAAGAACTCCGAGACTTGGCATCTGCTAGGCAGGAAGAGATCAAGCGCCGAATGGCAAAACACTTTGACAAACATGTTCGCCTCAGACATTTCCAAGCAGGTGATCTAGTCATGAAGAAAGTGGACGCGACAGGAAGATCAACGGCTGTTGGAAAGCTCAACCCAAACTGGGAAGGACCCTTCATCGTCCACGAAGCTTTCATAACAAGAGGATATCGCCTATAGAACTAAGAAGGAGAGCTACTGGGGAATACCTGGAGCGGCGACGACCTGAAATGGTTTTATCCATGAGCAGGTGTTGGGAAAATGATTTCTCTTAACCCCTAGAAATGAATTCTAAGAATGAAAAAACAAGGCTAAGTAAATATGCGTCGAATAGTATTCGACGTTTCCTTCAGGTTGAGTCGAAGTAACTCTAGGAAGATTTCGACGTAAGTCTAGTCGACGCCACTCTGATTTCTAGTCGACGCATCTAATGAAGTCGACGCACCTCAGTCGACGCACCTTCCTTATTTTTCTCTCGACGTCCAGAAAGGATGCTCTCGACGCTTGCGTCGAATAGTAATCGACGCACGTCGATTTCCATGACAGAATTTAAATATGCGCCAGATCTCTTTCCTTCTTTCAATAGATCTGATTTATATGGAATAAGTGTTAATATTTTATAGCCGTTCTGAATCATTCTTTCCTTATATCTGATTCTTGGCTAATTTGATTTAACTTATTTGGATATTATTTGAAATCTGAATTGGTTCTTTCCTTCTACAGAAATAAATATTATGGAAACATTTTCATCTTTCTATTTTTCTGACTGCTAATTAATTATCCTCCTATAGCATTATTTTGAATACACAGAGCTATAAATAAAGAGGAGGTCGGCAGAAAATGACTGTTGAGTGATCCACCACATACATTTTGAAATAGAGGAAAAGCTCCCAAGAGAAAAGAGAGAAATTGAGAAAAAGCTCTGCAGCAACATTCAACCACTTCTTCTTCTTCTGCTTCTGAAATCACACTGCTGCAAAATCTGATAGCTCTCACAAAGAGAGAAAGTCTGCAAATCTTCTTCTCTCTATAGAAGAAAGATTCAATTCACTTCTTGTGCTTCCAATCTTCTTGCTAGGAAGAAGATTCATTCTTGTCCTTATATCTTTCCTGCTTTCTTTCTTACATCTAACATTGTAAAAGAGATTTTAGAATCTCTCTTCAAAAAATTCAGTGTACTGGTTCTAAGAGTCTCCTTGTCAAAAGACTCAGTTGGTTCTAAGAGTCTCCTTGTCAAAAGACTCAGGGTGGTTCTAAGAGTCTCCTTATCAAAAGACTCAGTACAAGATAGTGAATTCCTACCAAGGGGGTAGAAGAGTGGACTACCCAAAGTTTGGGGAACCACTATATTTTCTTGTGTTGTGCTGTGATTTATTTTCTTGCATTTACTTTATTTTCTTGCTTAATTCTTGTTGGTGTGTGGGAAGCTCTAATCTGTGATTATACACATATATATATTAACTTTGCACAAAATATTTTTAATCTCTATTCACCCCCCCCCCTCTAGAGAATTCTTGTGAGGTTAACTGTGCACTTTCAATTGGTATCAGAGGGAGGCTGATCTAAAAAGGATAACTCCTTGATCAAAAAGATCTTACCTCTCATATATATATATTTTTCAAAACTATTCTATCATATGGCACAAATCAAAGATTATGCTTCCACCAGACCACCAATTTGCAACCTGGAAAAGTTTGCACTTTGGAAAACAAGAATTAGAATTTATTTAAACTCTATTGATAATGAATTGTTTAATGTAATCTTGACAGGTCCCCCCAAGCCATTCAGGAAGGATTCAAGTGGAAAAGTGACTGAAACACTTGTTCCAAGAGCTGAGTGGACTGAAGATGAGAAGAAAGCCCAAGGACATGATGCCAAGGCTATGAATATCCTAGTCTCAACCCTCTCAGATGAAATTTTCCAAAAGATTGCTGATTGTGAGTCAGCTAAGGAAGTATGGGAAGTTCTCACCAAAATGGTAGAGGGAAGTGCTGATGAGAAAAATGATAGAAAGGCACTACTGATCTCCCAATATGAAAACTTCCAAAAGAAAGAAAGTGAAAGTGTTGCTGACATGTATTCAAGATTCAGCCTCATAGTCAATGAATTGACAACACTTGAGAAGGACATATATCTCACTGAGATAAATGATAAATTGCTGACTTGCTTTCCCAGCTCTTGGGATTCAAGAATCTGGCCAATCAAAGACTCCAGAAGTCAAAAAGAAATATCAACAGATGTTCTCTTGGGTAAATTAAAATCCTATGAACAACTGTTGAAAACCAGAGCTGAGAAAGAAAAGGCATCTCCACTCTCAAAAGAAAAGAGTATTGCATTGAAGGTTGTTGAAGGTGAATCATCTACTGATGAAGAGGAGCTAATCAGCTTGCTGGCTAGGAAGTTCAAGAGGTGGATCAAAACAGAAGGATCCAGAGGAAGAGACTCAAAAACCAGGTATAATAAAACTCCTACTAAAGAGATTATCTGTTACACTTGCAGGAAACCAGGACACATTGCCCCTGAATGTCCTAAGGAGAACAACAACAAGAAAGATCTGAAAAGAACAGATCTAAAGAAGAAAAAGAAAGAAAAATGATTCATTGCTCAAACCTGGAGTGATTCAGAATCTGAAGGAAGCACCTCATCAGATAATGATCAGGAAGAGGTCAAGCAAAAGGAAACATGTCTGATGGCCACTGAGAAGCTTGATGCTACATCTATGGTAAATATACTTAATGATTTTTCCTCTACTGATTTCAAACAAAATTTCAAAGAACTATGTTTAGATATAATCAAATCTGAAAAAGAATTAAAAGGATTAAGAATTGAATTAGGAAATCTAAAACAGGTAAATACAAACCATAAAAATTATAAGCTCAATCTAGAACTCTCAGAAGAGAAATTAAACAAAATCTATTCGGACAATCTAACACTAAGAAAAGAGCTAGCAAAGGCTAAAGCCTTTGAGGACTCTCTAAATGGAAGAGGCCAGAAGCTCAAGAATATTTCTGAAAATCTCACTGATAGATTTAGACAACTAAAACTGAATACTAATGAAGCATCTAAATCTCAATCATCCAGCAAACCTGTCTGGAAACATCCCATTCACTCCACTAGGGAGAATCATCTAACAGGAGTAAGATCACAAGTAAGTCCAGAAATAACCACTGTTTTTAGTAAACCAAATCTCATTACAAATAAAGGAATCTTAGGAAAATATCCTCACAAAGAATTTGAACATGCGTCGAATACTATTCGACGTGCGTCGAGTTCTAATCGACGCTTACACCAAAATGCGTCGACTTATACTCAACACAACCTCTCTCATACTTCGACTGAGAATAGACTCAGAATGAAGAAAGCGTCGACTTCATATCGACGCAACCAGAAACCTACGTCGAATTTATATCGACGCAACCATAAGTATACGTCAAATCCCTATCGACGCAATGAATCAGACAGAAAATCTTCTGTTTCCAAACAGATCTCTCAATCCATGTCCTTCTATTATGAACATTATTTCTGTGATATCATCCAAGAAGATTGGTATGATAAGCCAGTACCCCATAAGAAGGAAGGATATCCTGAAAAACCCACTTATTCCTTTATTAAATCTTTTACTAATAAAAGAGAGGGACCCCAGCTCAGCAGGGTCTAAACCAATGTTTAAACTTTTATGTGCAGATGTATCACATCTCCAGGATGGTGTGGTACTTGGACAGTGGATGCTCCATGCACATGACAGGTTGCAAAAACCTATTAATCAACTTTGAGGATAGACTTGGACCATCAGTAACCTTTGGAGACTCTAGCTGTGGCCAAACCAAGGGATTTGGAGATTTCAAAGAAGGGAAAGTCAGCTTCAAGAATGTGGCAGTAGTCAAAGGACTAAAACACAATCTGATTAGTATAAGTCAGATATGTGAGAATGGTAAGTATGAGGTAAAATTTACTACACTATTCTGCCATATTATAGATATCAAGACTGGTGCTACAGTACTAAATGGAATTAGAAAAGGGAAAGTATATGTAGTGGACTTTAGCTCTTCACCCACAGAAGTTTGCTTATTCAACAATATTATTGATAAAAATGAATTATGGCATAGGAGACTAGGTCATGTAAACTACAAAACAATCAGTAAACTAGCTAAAAATAACCTAGTCAGAGGCTTACCAAAGGGTAGGTACTCTAAGGATTCTCCATGCAGACCTTGCCAACTAGGAAAGCAAACCAAATCATCCTTCAAACCCATTGGTAAGGATGACTCTCCCAGGTCTTTATACTTACTACACATGGATCTCTTTGGTCCCATATCCACTCAAAGCTTAGGTGGAAAATCCTATACCTTGGTCATTGTTGATGATTATTCTAGGTTTAGCTGGGTATTCTTTCTAGGAGTTAAATCTGAAACCCATAAAATTCTCTCAAAATTCATAAGACAGATTCAATCTGAGTTCAACACAAATGTTTCAATTATAAGAAGTGACCATGGGGCTGAATTTGAGAATCAGATGATTTGTAGTTTCTGTGAGGAAGAAGGTATTAAACAAAGCTTCTCAGCACCTAGAACTCCCCAACAAAATGGAGTTGCTGAGAGGAAGAATAGAACCTTAATAGAATCAGGTAGAACCCTGCTTGCAGAGTCAGGATTACCAAAAACCTTTTGGGCTGAAGCAGTCAACACTGCAAACTATGTTCTAAATAGAAGCCTCATACACAAAACTAAATCAAAGACTCCATATGACCTCCTGAAAAATAAAACACCCAAATAGATGGGGTCAGTGCCTCTGTGCAAGATCTGAAGTCATCTCTCTCTTCCTCTAGAGTGACTAGGTCTTTCTTAACCTCCTTGGCCAAGAAGGTCAAGAAGGGGGAGTATCTAGATGAAGATCAGCCCTCCAATCCTAAATCTCCTTCTCACAAATCCCTTCCTACCTCAAAAACTGACAGTCTAGCACTGCTTAAAACCCTTGGGAATGAGATAGTACCTGAGCTTCATATTGATGAACAAACAATAGAGGTACTCAGCATAGCAAGAGAGGCTGCAGACCAAGTGGCACTACTGCAAGGGGAAGCAAGCAGAGCTGAAAAAGAATATGGGGCAGATGATGAGAAAGTTAAAGAAACTAAACCTCAGCGGGAGCTGGAAATTGTGGTAGCTGAAGTAGGAGCTAAGGAGCTGGATACCATTGTGAATACAGCTGAAAATGAAAAAGAGCAGCCAGATGCTGTGTTACCTGAAGCTGAAACTCAGGGGGAGCTAGATGAAACTCAAAGGGACTCAACTGCTGTGACTCAGGGGGAGATGAGGGTGCTATCTGCTGTTGAGAAAGAGCAACCTACCAAAGTCTTCAAAAGAAAAAGAAAGACTCCCCCTACCCCTCCTGAATGTTAATTTGGTTTCTAAAAACATTAATGAAAATTTTTATGTTCAAAACATTGATTGGTCAATATATATATTCTCTTCTGAGTTGATGTATATACAACTTTCTTTCCTTCTTTCCTTTTTGGTTACTCAATATATTTCTTATCTTTACAAATGCTGTGCTGGGTTAATTTCCCTCTAAATAGGGTTAAGACAAATAGGGGGAGATTGTTGGGAAAATGATTTCTCTTAACCCCTAGAAATGAATTCTAAGAATGAAAAAACAAGGCTAAGTAAATATGCGTCGAATAGTATTCGATGTTTCCTTCAGGTTGAGTCGAAGTAACTCTAGGAAGATTTCGACGTAAGTCTAGTCGACGCCACTCTGATTTCTAGTCGACGCATCTAATGAAGTCGACGCACCTCAGTCGACGCACCTTCCTTATTTTTCTCTCGACGTCCAGAAAGGATGCTCTCGACGCTTGCGTCGAATAGTAATCGACGCACGTCGATTTCCATGACAGAATTTAAATATGCGCCAGATATCTTTCCTTCTTTCAATAGATCTGATTTATATGGAATAAGTGTCAATATTTTATAGCCGTTCTGAATCATTCTTTCCTTATATCTGATTCTTGGCTAATTTGATTTAACTTATTTGGATATTATTTGAAATCTGAATTGGTTCTTTCCTTCTACAGAAATAAATATTATGGAAATATTTTCATCTTTCTATTTTTCTGACTGCTAATTAATTATCCTCCTATAGCATTATTTTGAATACACAGAGCTATAAATAAAGAGGAGGTCGGCAGAAAATGACTGTTGAGTGATCCACCACATACATTTTGAAATAGAGGAAAAACTCCCAAGAGAAAAGAGAGAAATTGAGAAAAAGCTCTGCAGCAACATTCAACCACTTCTTCTTCTTCTTCTGCTTCTGAAATCACACTGCTGCAAAATCTGATAGCTCTCACAAAGAGAGAAAGTCTGCAAATCTTCTTCTCTCTATAGAAGAAAGATTCAATTCACTTCTTGTGCTTCCAATCTTCTTGCTAGGAAGAAGATTCATTCTTGTCCTTATATCTTTCCTGCTTTCTTTCTTACATCTAACATTGTAAAAGAGTTTTTAGAATCTCTCTTCAAAAAATTCAGTGTACTGGTTCTAAGAGTCTCCTTGTCAAAAGACTCAGTTGGTTCTAAGAGTCTCCTTGTCAAAAGACTCAGGGTGGTTCTAAGAGTCTCCTTATCAAAAGACTCAGTACAAGATAGTGAATTCCTACCAAGGGGGTAGAAGAGTGGACTACCCAAAGTTTGGGGAACCACTATATTTTCTTGTGTTGTGCTGTGATTTATTTTCTTGCATTTACTTTATTTTCTTGCTTAATTCTTGTTGGTGTGTGGGAAGCTCTAATCTGTGATTATACATATATATATATATTAACTTTGCACAAAATATTTTTAATCTCTATTCACCCCCCCCCCCCTCTAGAGAATTCTAGTGAGGTTAACTGTGCACTTACAGCAGGGAAGGTGTATTCTCCCCCTCTTTTGTAACTCCCCACGATGAATATAAATTCCTTGCCCCCCAGAAAACGGGCTGCGAGAGCTCCCTTTTTTCTCTTAAAAAGCAATTGTCTAAAAGCAGGTGAAGTCGATCTCCACGTTAGGTTGGGAAACTTGCCTCTAACTTGATTCTTATAAAACCCAGAACGGGTGATGGGACGGTGCCTCAGTGGTGCGTTCTCATAAGAACAAGCCTCTAAATTGACGGTCGAGATCAGCTCCCCCCTTGCACGTCGGCTGCAGGAACCCCCCGACCGCACCTCTCATCCGACTGGTAAGATTATCAGGAAGAAGTCTGGATGCCGACCTCCCAACCCGACGAAAGGATGATCCACTTAACCCTTCACGGGACCCTTGAATAAAGGTGTCATAAACCCTCGAGAGCCAAAGGCTCGCAGCAAAGCATGGCAGGAAAATGTCGATCTCTTCAACAGCATCAACAAGAGCGGTAGGATGGAGACCTTGGGATGGTGTGTTCCCTTGGACAGTGCTCCTCTGGAACCTCCCCGACAGTCATTCCCTACCAGATCGATCTCTTCAACAACATCAACAAGAGCGGTAGGATGGAGACCTTGGGATGGTGTGTTTTCTTGGACGGTGCTCCTCTGGAACCTCCCCGACAGTCATTCCCTACCAGATCGATCTCTTCAACAACATCAATAAGAGCGGTAGGATGGAGACCTTGGGATGGTGTGTTCCCTTGGACGGTGCTCCTATGGAACCTCCCCGATAGTCATTCCCTACCAGATCGATCTCTTCAACAGCATCAACAAGAGCGATAGGATGGAGACCTTGGGATGGTGTGTTACCTTGGACGGTGCTCCTCTGGAACCTCACCGACAGTCATTCCCTACCAAATCGATCTCTTCAACAACATCAACAAGAGCGGTAGGATGGAGACCTTGGGATGGTGTGTTCCCTTGGACGGTGCTCCTCTGGAACCTCCCCGACAGTCATTCCCTACCAGATCGATCTCTTCAACAGCATCAACAAGAGCGGTAGGATGGAGACCTTGGGATGGTGTGTTCCCTTGGACGGTGCTCCTCTGGAACCTTCCCGACAGTCATTCCCTACTATGTCAATCTCTTCATCAGCATCATGCACAGGGATACCAGATGAAATCTTGGGGGTGCATTTCTCTAGACCCTTCTTCATATGCAGGTGCGAGTATGCAGGTGAGAGTATGCAGGTGTGAGTATATAGGTATGAGCGCATGCAGGTGCGAGTATCGAACAAGCGAGCACGGTAAGATCGTCGTCCACAACATCCTATCTCGCCTATGCTTAATCGCCCCACAAGCACTCAATCTCGCCTCGAACCTAGGAGCCTACTCAACACAGCCGCAAAAGAAGAAAGCAAATGGCGACTATAAAAGGCGAGCAAAAATCATGTTCATTTCTTTACATAAGTACATGTACAAAAAATGCTATACAACTTTTCAAAAAAAAAAGGGGGCGACTATAAAAGGCGACTACGTCGTCATCATCTTCATCATCATCCTCGCCCGCATCGCCGCCGTCCACGTCGACATCCTCCTCCTCCTCCTCCTCAGAATCGTCATCATCGCCAAAAGACGATGAAAGAACTCGCCCGGGCGAAGTGGACTCTTCGGCGAGTAGTGCCGGGATAAGGTCCACGACGGCCAGGTTCATTGCCTCCGGCTTCAGGAGACCTTTGACCTTCAGCTTGCTCAAAACCACCTTCCCCGATGCTCGCGCGATCTCCCGGCGAATATACGGCATCTCATCGCCGTGCATCCTAATTTGCTTGCCGACCCTAGAGGGGCCTGCCGCCGAAGACTGTTACTAGGCAGGCCGGGTCTCCAACTCGGCAATGCGGACCTGCGCAGCCTCCAGAGACTGCCGAGTATCCTCCAGCTCTTTCTCCAGCTGCGATACTTTCTTCGCCATCTCAACCTCGGCAGTCTGCACAAGTAAAGAAGGCAAGTAAGTTTTACTAATCGACATCAAAGTAGCAAGTATTGCAGGGAGCAGGATGACGCCAGGCGAGTACCTCATGGTCCTTCCACTTGGCAGCCTCTAACCCCAAGGCGATGAGCTTCTGGGCTTGCACCCTCATCATGTGCTCATATTCCAGCAACCGTCTCGACATTGCATGGCCGAGCTCGGCAGCTCGCAGGTAAGCTCGCGAGCTCTGGTGCGCCAGATACTCGGCAAAGATGTCTTGCAAAGCCTCGGCATCGGCGCGACCATATAGGGCGAACATTACATCGAATGCCTCGCCGCTATCTTCCCAATCCTCCGACCAAGCGGGGAGATTGGTGCTCAAGGTCACCTCGTGGGCGCGCTCGGCCCAGGACACCAAAGGGCGACCATAGGCGTCCTCGCTGCGGCGACCTTCATTGTAAAGTGGATGGTGATGAGGCTCGCCAGCCTCCGAAGGGTTCGCCTTTGCCGTCAGGTCCCACTTGGCGACCTCTTTCTTCGACCTCTTCGCGGGCTTGCCGGACTTGGCCTTGCCCTTCCGCTTCCTCGAAGACCCGACATCATCACCAGCGACCTCCTGCTCATCGCCACCAGACGACAAGTCTATCGGGGTGGAAGCCCCCGCCTTCGGCGCTAACAGAAGAAGCTCGCTCGGTAAGGAGCGAGTAGCTGCAACAAGACATAACAGAAGGTGTTAGCCGCCAGCCGAAGACGAAAGGCGAGTATGACCAATACTCGCGCAGAAGATTACCTTCACCCGGGAAGACCTCGGCGAGCTCGTCAACTCGCCTCCTCCAGACAAGGACATCCGGGCGGCGATTCCGGGAGCTGTCGAGTAGTTTCTCCCTTGTCTCTTCCAGGTAAGGGGTCATGAAGGCGCTCTCCGCCGGCTGGAAGGACGAGGTTGGAATAATCTGGAAGTCGCCACCTATGGCGACTAGTCGCTCGCCCCAGTGATGGTTCTTATTCGTTGTGCCGGTAAGCGTGCAGACATGGCTGCACAGGAAGACAATGCCCTCGCTAGTGGCGTTGAAGTGGAATACTCGCCGAAAGACCGAAAGATCGAAGGCGATCTTCTATTCTCGCAGAAAGCACAAGAACCCAATGATCATCGCCACTCCGTTGGGGTTGATCTGAGCCGGGACTATCCCATAATAGCAGAGTATCTGGCAGAACTCTGTCCATAAGGGTAGTCGCAGGCCGACCTCAAAATGGTGAATAGGGAAAACCAACTCGGTCGTCGAGAATGAGTTTAGTCGCTCATCCTCGCGAGGAAGCCTGGCGACGTACCCAGGCGATAGGTACTTGGCGCAGAACTCCTTCAAATCCCATGGCCGGAGAATCGGCTTGTTGAAGATGGATGTCTCAAAATTCTTGGCATGATTCAACCGACGGATGGTCGCCTCATCGGCCATCTTGAAGATAAGGGAAGAAGAGAAGCGAGTATCAGAGAGGCGAGAAAGGCAGGGAAAGGACGATACTCGCTAGGATGCTGAAAGATCGCCAGAAAGCGTAATAAATACGTACCCACCCCCTCCTATTTATAGTAGTCGGGAATGCTTGGCTTGTCGCATACGCCACCACGAGTACGAGCACATGATGGCGAGTAGCAAGAAAAGTCGCCAAAATCAACAGCGCACGTCAAATCATCAACACTCAACGCGCGAGTACCTGCTTCAGAATACAAGGGAGCTCGCCAGATAGGCGCGAAATTCTACTACTACTCGCCAGAAGACCACAAAAAGGAGATGGCAAGAAATCAAGCATCACAACAAGCGAGCAATAAATAAAGGGCGGGTTTCACATACTCGCCGAAGAACAAATTACTTAAATTTTAAAATTGTTCGAAATTACAAAAACATTCGCCGAATGGCGACCGGGCGACTAGAAGACAGAAGAAAAAGAGATTCTAAAGAAAGATCCTAGGGGTTTGGCTGAGCATCGGGGAGTTGTGGTTGTCGCCCAACCCAACCCATGCTGCGAGCACGCTTGTAATGCTTGAAGGCCACCGACATCACGTCCTCGCCTTGTCGCAACTTCTCCTCCATCCTCGCCAGGCGACCAACCGAGCCCATGCTCGCACGCATCCCCACAAGCTCATCATGATGCAGCTGCTGCCGATGCTCCATCCGACCAACCCGGCGCTCCAGATCGTTGACAGATTGAAGGCGAGATTCTGCTCCTACCAGCCGAGCATCGAACTCTTCTAGCCGAGATACTCGCATATCTAACTCGGTCAGGTGACATTGAGAGTCAGCAGCCGCCAAGCGCTCAACTCGCGCCTCCACAGCAGTCAGGCGGCGATGAGGCTCGCTGATCGCCAGGCGCTCCAACTTTGCCTCCAAGTCAAGGATTGCGCGAGTAGCCCTCTCCTAGTACTCACAGGAGGGAAGCCCAACCCCATCAATCAGAGCTCCAATATGAGTATGAGCGCGAGCTACAGAAGAAGACAAAAGAGTGAAAACCTTAGCGACGATTAGCGACAAGACCCTTTTTAGATATTCAGCAAAACAACGACTTCATTTACCAGGCCGAGGAACGTCGTTCCGCGAGTCGCGGTGAGGACTCCGAGATTGTCGGCGAGGAGAGCCTCTTCCCCGATGCGGGGATGGACTGCGATGGCCGCCATCTCGCCAGCTAGAGTGAGATCCGCCGTTGTGCTCCCTATTGGAATGCACATCACCCCGACCGCGACCATCCGCTGGTCTCACTCCCCCTCTGGGAGCGAAGAAATGAGAAGACCCCGTCACCCCGCCTCGATGCGAGGACCCAGCCAGATGGGTGGTGTGAGCCGAGGAAGACGCAAGGCGATGATCACCTTGCACATCGGCCGGAGGCGGAAAAGGAGGGGGTGGAGGAAGGTCGTCAGCGGGTAGCTGCGCGCTACTCGCTACCTCTGGTTGCTGCAAAGGCGGTGGCGGCGGAGGAGTGTTGCCCGCTGAAGGAGCCCTCTGGTCGCTCATCGACCTCTTGTCCACCGAAGAGCTGTGAAGGATCCGCACCGATCCACCCCGGGGAGATCCTCCCCCAGTCCCGGGCGAGATCATAGGCGATGATCGCAGAGGAATGGAGATCAAAGGATCCTCCTGAGCAGCAGTAAGCGGCGGATCTGCGAGATAAGGTAGAAAGACGTCAGACACTCGCCAGCAAAATAGGCGACTCAACCCAAAAAAGTGGCGAGTAGGTAGCTCTTACTTTGCGAAGGGAGGACTTCAGTTTGAATTCGAGCCGGGATTCCAGCAGTACTCGTCTCAGGAGCGACATTCGATGAAGGAATGTCAGGAGCAGGCGAGTCGTCCAAATGGCTGAGACCTAGGTCGTCAAGCATTTGCTGAGTGTCGTCGACTATAGGATCGATGACCTTCTCTGGAGCGGCGGCGTCCTTTTTCTCTTTCTTCCTCTTCTTCTTCTCAAGTCGCTTCATCTTCTTAGAGGCGAGGAAGTCTTCAAGCTCGGCGTCCACACGAGCAGGGACCCGAACGGGCGGCAACAAACTTTCAAGCATAGACATATTAGCAGCAACCTCTACATCAATACTTCGCGACATCTTGAAGCGAGATTAGAAAATCCTTGCCATCAGAGACCACTCCCCCTCTATATATAGGGCCAAGGCGTTGGCCAGCGAGATGCCGAGTATAGATCAGTACTCGCCAGAAGACCAAATCATCGAATGAAGGTTGGATGATTCTTTCCGAGCAACTACGTTACTCACAAAGAGCGGGGATTGTGTACAACCCTCATTCTCCGAGGGTAGGGCACACTTAGAGCCACGTAGACTGAGGTCAAGGTCAAAAAGGTCAACTCAGAAGTCAGCCGACCAAGCCACAAAGACAAATCAGCTAGCAGGAGCAAAAGAAGGTCTAGGCGAGTAGGGGTGCACTCGTGCGAGTAGCCCGGATACTCGCCAAAAGGCGGGCGATCATAGGTGATGCTTGCCCATTTGCCCGGGGAGATCGCCTCAATGTCGCTAGTCGCCGGACAGGGGCTGGGCTATAAAACCCCCCTTACCCCTTGGTTTTCCTATAAATGGGACCCCAGGGGTACTTGGATTGGCACCTGAACTTGAGCTTTTGGAACCCTGCTCTTGCATTCTCGAACCCGTCATACTTGGCCGCTACTCCCAGTACTAGCCAAGTCGGTGCCTTCCTCGTACCATGCTCGACCATTTTTTGGTCTTGGAGGGGAAGTCTCTTCTAGTCTTCTGGGTACGTGGTGGGACCTCCCTGCCGAGCACATGGGGTCCTGTTTTGTTGCTCTTCTAGCTTCTTCATAGTCGCCAGTCAAGCCGTCTCTTCGAGCCGCTCGGCAAGTTGTCTCCGACTGCATTGGTCCGAATTTTGGAGTCGGGAATTTCCTGGCTTCAACAAGCGCACACTCATTTGGAAAAGAAATGCGCTGAGCAAGCGCAGGAGATCGTGCGGTTAAAGGAGGTCGGGTTGGTATGTTATCACCTGATGAAGATTTGTGCTATTCGATTTTCTCAAACCGTGCGGTCTAACCTTTTTTTCTCTTTTCATAAACAATATGACATTGATAACCAGGTCTTTCAAGATGAGGTCTTCTCCCATGTTGCCAAGGGGATCGACGCCGCCTTAAACCGCTTGAGGGAGCTCGACGGCCTATCTTCGGGCTTCGAGGACTTCAGCTTCTCGGATGTCTACCCATCCCTGAAGAAGAAGTTGGACGACATTACCCACAAGGTGAAGGGTAAAGATAAGGTCAATCCCAGCAGCTCGGAAGAAGAGGATGATGATGAGGACGAAGCTGCTGCAGAGAATGAAGCCACTGCAGAAAATGAAGTCGCTGCAGAAAATGAAGTCGCTGCTGATGATGAAGCCGCTGCCGATGACGAGGATGGAGGGAGTTCGGCTTCTGAAGCCGTACTACCGAAGGGGAGATCGATCGGGTTGAGAGCCCAAAAGTTGAAGGCTCGAGCAGCGGGTCATCAAGTTCCTCATCGTCTAGTGGAGACTATTCGCCCAACGTCGATATTAAGGGCGGAGGAGACTCAAGTTCTCCTATGGTCAAAAGGCTCAAGTCGGGCGATTAGTGATTTTTGTGCTTTTTAGAATTTTCTTTGCAAATCCGATGGCTTAAATTTGTTAGCCGATCGGTCTGAATGATTGTAAATATATATTTTGAGAATGAATGAAAGATATTACCTGTTCAGCTCTGTTTTTGAGACTTACTTGTGAATGTTATGTGATCTTTATTCCCTTTAAGCTGCAAGTTCTTTAATTTAACAGAATATTGAGTCGTGCGGTCAGAATTTAATCTGAGCGGCCAGAAGTACGAGCTCATGCGAGAATTTCAAATGAATAACTGCCTGAATATCATGGAATGCTGCTCAGACGGTTTATCTTTTTAGTTCCGAGATCGATCCTGATCCAGTGAGTATAAATCACAGCCTGAAACCGCCAGGCATAATAAATGAATCTCGATCGTAAGTTGTGCAGTTTGAGTATCAAGCCGCGTGGTTACTTCATAACTCGTGCAATTGTCGATGTAAATCCCCAATACTTAGGGATCTTAATGATAACTTCCTGATGGAATGAGGCATGTCTGGATTACGATTATCTAGATATGCGACCAGTTCTCAGCCCAAGCGACTAATAGTTTAAGCTCCCTTTCCTGAAGTTCAGGCGAACATTCTCATAAGTATAGATAATAGTCAATAAGTCGCGCGGTCAACGTATAGTCCGGGCGACTAATAACCAGAGTTGAACAATATTTATCACTGCTAGAATAACCCATGGCTGATTTCTTGTGGATCACTTGATTCTAACCGAGCGAATAAGATTATATCATAAACCGATGAATGGTTACAAGCTGATAGTATTAATTATAAACCTGTTTGAAATAGTACCAGCTCGCAGCAGTGTAATTAGATTAATAATAAACCGATTGTGTAAGCCGATCGATCAATATTATGATTGACAACCTGTTAGAAAACACTGCCTCATGGCTTCCTGTAACAACCTGCTTTCTAGTGTTAAAGCTAGATTTATTCTAACCGATCGGTTAGCGAATTAAGCCGCCGTTCACCTGTTATTCTTATTCAAGCCGATCGGATTAAGAGATCAAACCACCCGGTCTCAAAGTCATATAACCAGGTAGACAAATGCTCGTATCTGTTAAATATTGCTCCTCCCAAATGGTCATAAAAAACCATAAAAGAAAAGTAACTTCCTGTAAAGAGGTAAAAGAATTACAGACTCAGATGACCAAGCGGGCAGATGTGCTTTGGTAGCAAGCATTGCTTTCCTCAAGTGGTCATAAGAGTTGTAAGAATTTCAATGACTCAACTGCTCTCTATCCTAGGGTTACAAGCTAAGTTGATCAATTGGGCAGGTGTGGTTATGCCGCGGAGGCTTTACCGACATTGCTTTCCTCAGAGAGATCAACCTAGTTGTGGGTCCCCTGTAGGCACCGCTCGAGAGTACCTTAGGAGTATTCGATGGTCACATACTAAGATGATCAGTTGGGTAGGTGTGGTTATGCCGCAGAGGCTATACCGACATTGCTTTCCTCAGAAAGATCATCAAAGTTGTAACTATATCCCTTTCGGGGCACGATAGAGCTAACAGTCACCTGGACCTCCCTTGATGCAGAGGTGTGTTAGATACCGCCCGGGATCTAAAATTCTGAAGACCTCCGCACGGGAATTGGCAAGCTTCCACTACACGTGTGCGAAAACTCCCCGCTACACGTGGTCCTCGTGGTATTACGCTAATGACTACAATCCGAGGGTGTTCAAGCAGAACTTGGCGATGTCTCCAAGGTTCAGTGAGGGATATATATATATATATATATAAGTGCAGTCATCAGACAGGGAAACTTGTCAGTATGGGGCTTCTCATTGAATATTCAAAATGTAAATAATGAAAGACAACATTTTAAGGATATAACCGTTTGAGATCATCACCGCTCCAAGTACGTGAGATGTCTTCCCCATCACTTGTTTGGAGGCGATAAGCCCCACTCATTAATGCTTCCTTGACGATGAATGGTCCTGCCCAGTTAGGATTTAATTTTCCAACAATACCTGTCCTGGCTGCAGCATCCACCTTTTTTAGTACAATATCTCCGACTGCGAATTGTTTAACCCTGACATTCTTATCAAAATGTCTGGCCATTCTCCTCTTTACTTATGCCTGCTGGATAGTTATCTTATCTTGGAGTTCTTCGATGAAATCCAAACTATATTTTATTACTTCATCATTGGCCTCTATCCAATCTTCATCCCCTTGTTTTGCGTACATAACCCTGAGACTGGTTACTTCGAATTCTATGGGAATGAGCGCTTCTGAACCATGAGATAACTTGAATGGTGTTTCTCCTGTGGCCGATGTCGGAGTAGTTTGAAGAGTCCAAAGGACTGAAGGGAGTTGCTCTGCCCAGTTCCCTCTTTGATTCAGAACCTTCTTCTGCAAAAGATATAAGATTTACTTATTCGCATCCTCCACCTGCCCGTTGCTCCTTGGATGATGCACTGAGGAGAATTGCAGATCTATTCCAATCTGATCACAGAAACTGATCATTTCTGGATTGTTGAACTGAGGGCCATTATCGGTGATAATAGCCAACGGGATTCCATGTCGGCAGACAATTTCTCCCCAGATAAAGTTCTTGATAACCTGCGTGGTAGTTTTGGCCAACGCCTTTGCTTCAATCCACTTGCTAAAATAATCAATCATGACGATTATGAAATGACGTTACCCACTAGCGTCCGGGAAGGATCCGATAAGATCCATCCCCCAAACTGCAAATGGCTAAGGTGTTGTTATCGATCTGAGTGACTGGGCTGGTTGAAGCTGAAGTGGAGCAAACTTTTGACATTGAACACATCACTTGGCGAATGCTTCTGCATCTTTTCTCATGGTCGGCCAAAAATATCCTTATCTTAGGATTCTCTTCTCTAGAGTCTTTTCCCCAGAATGGCTCCCACATTCTCCTGAATGTACCTCTTGGAGTATCACATGAACTTCTTCTTCCGAAACACATCTTGCTAGAGGAGAAATGCGAGTCTTTCTGTATAAGATTCCTGCAACCAAGCAATAATAGGTAGCCTTTCTCCTGAATCTCCTCTTATCTTTTATGGATGAATGGAATTCCCCTTTAGACAAGTACAACTCGTAGGGGTCCTTCCAAGAAGGATGTTGATCTATTGGGAAAACCCCATTTGATAACTTAACAAATTACCCAAAAGTGATTTTATTTCTTAGGATTGAATTACCCATTGTATAATGAGGGTAATCTGGTCATTAGATGTCTTAGGATGTCACTCACAACCTAGGGTGTCAATACCAGATCAAGACAAGCACACTATGGGCAAAGTTAACATTTGCGTCGAATAGAAATCGACGCAACATCGAATTATTGTCGACGCTACTCTGACTAGAAGTCCAAGTAGGTCACCCTTCTGTCGAAGTATTCCAAGTCGACAGTACATCGAATAGATATCGACGCAGAGGGCATGGCCCTGTCGGAGCACAGGAGGAAGTCGACGCAGCTTCTACTTCAACTCGACTCAGAAGGAAATATCTGTCGAAGTAATCTAAAGTCGATGCAACGTCAAATTCATCTCGACGCAAATAATGAAGCTCAGAATCATATCTTCAACTCGACGTTTACGTTGATTGGGTATCGACGCAACGTCGACTAGCTGAGTTCAGTCAGAGCAAGGATGAATTCGAAGCTGCTCCTACAAGAACTCGAAGGTGCGTCGATAAGGGAGGAAGTGAACTCGACACTACGTTGAATACAATCTGAAAAGGGAAACCTTTTCAGCTGTCATTTTTGACCCTCTCTCATGGCCCACCTATCTCAAGGCCGTTCCCCAACGACTCCTTAATTGCCTCAAATGGAATAAAGAATTAGCTGAGGTCAGAGAAAAGCTTTCTTGAAAACAAGCTTAATTGTTGGTGGACGGGTCGGGAATTAAAGAAGGAAGGAAGGATTTATTATCTAGACAAATATACCCTTCAGGGCTTACCTGAAAGGTAAAGAAATTCAAATTCAATAGTGGGACAATAAAAGGCAACAGATGAAAGAGAAAAGAAAGTGCATTGATCACAATCGGCCATACTGTTCTATTGGGTCTCCTTCTTCTTCCTCTTTCTCTCACAGGAACCCTAATAGAAAAGAAAATACAGAGAAGAAACATCTGCTGCTCTCCTTCTCTCTAAGAACAGAACAGAATAAGGCTGCTCATTAACACAATCATATAGTAGCCAGAGTTCAATCAGAAAGAAGATAGAAGTATCTGACAAACATAGCTTCTGCAAATCATCACCATCATAAGCAAAAGTTCATCAAGAGCAGATCCAGTGAAAAGATGCAAGAAGCTGTTCTTCATACATCCATCATAAAAATTCTGAAAATAGAATTCCTACACCCTTCCTCTTCTTCTTTCTCCTTCCCTTCTGTAAAAGAGTTTTGTAAATACCTCTTCAAAGGATTCAGTGGTTCAAGATCTCCTTATCAAAAGATCTGGTGGTTCAAGATCTCCTTATCAAAAGATCTGGTGGTTCATGATCTCCTTGTCAAAAGATCAGTGGTTCTAAGAGTCTCCTTATCAAAAGACTCGGACACAGTGGTGCATTCCTACCAGGTGGTAGAAGAGGGGAGTACCCACATTTTGGGGAACCTCTATAAAAATTCTGTGTGTCTTCTGGATTGCTTTTCTGTGTTGTCCCTTATAGACTAGATTTCATTTTCTGTCTTTAATTTCATTACTTAAACTGCAGCCATTTTATTCTGAGATATATCTTGTGAAGCACAATACTTAGGTTTATTGTATTTGCACAACTAGAATAAGAATAATTTTTAAATTTCTATTCACCCCCTCTAGAGGATTCTCAGAGGCACACTGTGCACTTTCAATTGGTATCAGAGGGAGGTTGATCATTAAGAGGTTAACACCTTGATCAAAAAGACCTCCTACTCTTATTTTTTTCTATAAACATATTTTATAAAGAAAATGAGCATTAAGGATTATGCTTCCACAAGACCCCCTGTGTGTAACTTGAATAAGTTCACACTCTGGAAGACCAGGATAAGGCTTTACATGAATTCAATTGATGAAGACATCTATAATGTTCTTCTCACAGGTCCTCCTGCTCCAGTCAGACAAAAGGAAGGAGAAACCTCAACAACTGAGGCTGTCCCAAGAAAGGAATGGACAGAGGCTGAGAAGAAGGTCAAGGCATGTGATGCCAAGGCCATGAATATTCTGGTGTCAACAATGTCAGATGACATTTTCCAGAAAGTTATTGATTTCCAATCAGCAAAGGAAATCTGGTACTCACTCACCACCATGGTGGAAGGAAGTGCTGATGAAAGAAAGGACAAAAAGTCCATTCTCATATCCCAGTATGAGAACTTTCAAAAGAAAGCTGAAGAATCTGTTGCCAATATGTATGACAGATTCAGTCTTATCATTAATGAGCTCAGAGGCTTAGACAAGGAAATATCCTTGACTGAAATTAATGATAAGATTCTCATGTGCTTCCCTAGCTCATGGGATTCAAAGATCTGGGCAATCCGAGAATCCAGATGCAACAGAGAGATCTCAACTGAAGCTTTGCTAGGAAAGCTTAAGTCATATGAGATGCTTCTGAAGAACAGGGCTGAGGCTGAAGAAAGGGAGACCTCTCCAGCTCCTGTCCAAAGGCCCTTGCTCTGAAGGCTATTGAAGGAGAGCCCTCTACTACTGAAGATGAGATGTTTAGTCTGCTAGCAAGAAGATTCAAGAAGTGGGTCAAGATTGAGGACTCAAGGAGAAAAGAAAGGGATTCAAGGCCCAGGTATGATAAAACTCCAAAGAAGGAGGTTATTTACTATATCTGCAACAAACCAGGGCACATTGCTCCTGAGTACCCACAAGAGCAAAGGGAAAAAGCAGCAACAAAGAGGACAAGAAGAAGAAGAAGTCTTTCAGAGGAAAGGACAAGAAGAAAGCAAAGGGATTCATTGCTGAAACATGGAGTGATTCTGAAGCAGAATTAGACTCCTCATCATCTGAAAGTGATGATGAAGAAGACGCAGTAACAACTTGCATGATGACTCTTGGGATGGCATCAGATGATGAAGATGATCAGGTATCTGTCTTTGATGAATTTGATTTTACTTCAGAAGATTTTAAATCATGCTTCAAAGATTTCTGCATTGAACATCTTAGGGTAGAAAAAGAACTAGGCATAGCTAGAACTGAACTAGAGAACCTTAAGAAAAATGAAATTCACCTAATTAATCAAAACCCGACAAATGAATTAATAATAAAGAATCTGAATTAATTGCAATTAGAAAAGAAAATGTAAATCTAAAAGAAGAGCTAGCAACGACAAATGCCTTTGAGGACTCACTCAATGTGAGGAGTCAGAAGCTTAAAGACATCACAGAAAATTTCTCTATGAGATTTAATCACCTAGGCTTAGGAGCAGAGCCCTCCACTAGCACAGAAGAACCTAGGAAACCTGCCTGGAAAAATCCAGTGTCATTTGTTAGACCTAGTGAGTACCAATTAAATGAGAAAAATAAATCATCTAAGGGTAAAACTGTTAGTTGTTCAGATAAGATAGATGAATCCAACAAAATAAATCTGAATAGAAAGAAAGGCCCCTAGGCAAGAACAAGGTAGAGAAATTAAAAGACCACAACCAAAAGGTTAAAGCTAGACCAAGGTTAATAAAGCACTCTGCTGACCTCCTTCATTTAGATACATTTTTTATTTCTTCATGTATCAAAATAATGGGTTTGGGAAAGCCATTCCTTGTCATCCCAAAGGGTATCATGAAAGACCCTTCTATTCTTTCATTGAACCCTACAATGGTAAAAGCAAAGGGCCCAAAGTAACCTGGGTTCCTTCTAATGTTTGAATTACCTGTGCAGGATGAGGTAGGGTCCCACTCAGGAGAAAATAGAGTGGGAAGAAAGATGTAGATTTTGATTAAGGAACAAGACTTATTCAAGGGAGTAATTTCTACCTTGAACCCTCCTTAATATTTATTATATTATATTATGATCTATTTTCAATAAATAAAATTGCTGGAAAAAACAGCAAGAATTTTCTAAAGAAATAGATCTGTTTATTAAGAGGTGCGTCAAATAGAAGTCGACGTACTATCGACTTCTACTCGACGCCAGCGTCAAGAAGCACTCTGAGTAGACAATTCGAATAGAATTCGACGCAGCGTCAAGTTCATATCGACGCATACGTCGACTTATTAATTGCTGATTAAATTCGAAGTTACGTCGATTGGAAATTGACGTAACGTCGACAGGACTACGTCGACTTAGGGTCTCTGAATAGTCTCGAAGCTACGTCGAGTACTAGTCGACGCAACGTCGATATATCAACGCACACAGAATTTCTTATAGAAGCAATCTTGACACAGCTTTGCGCGCCAAATAACAAGTGTTATCGACTGTGCGTCAACCTAAACCCTAAGTAGTGGAGATTCATCTACTTTTAAGCAATTACTACGTCAAAACGCTTACGCTTTTGAATTCTCTTTCTCCTGCTCTCTTGCTCTCCAGCTCTCCTGTGTCCCTCTCTCTCTCTCTCGTTTTCTTTGTCTTTGCAGGTACATCCAATCTCAATCAATGACACCTCCTAAGATTAATTCTGGGTTCGATGTAGATGTTGATTTGTTCAGCGCAGCTGCCGAAAGCTTCAAAGCTATACTTGGCTTATTTCAGGAGGCTGTCCTGACTAAGCTTATCTAAACAAGGTGTAAGATTCTAGATGTAGAACATACAGAGTTCAAGGACAGTGTACATGATGCAGATGATGGGTCCCTTCAAGGGACAGTTTCTGGGCAAAATATCAGTATAACTGATGAGCTTTTGTCCCAAACATTTGATCTACCTACTGGAAGTGATTCAGAAGAACTGACAGGAGAGGAGATGAAAAATGTCCTGGAGATTATGCAAATTGAGAAGACAGACCTATAAACCTGAAAAAGATCGACTTGGGTGAAGAATATAGGTTCCTGGCTGACATTGTTGGGAAAGTTCTATTGTACAACTCTCAGCCCATGATGCAGTTCCAAAGCAGCAGATGCAGATTATGGGCACTCTTGTCCTCAAGAAAAAGATAAATTGGGGGAGATGGCTTCTAAAGATGATTGGACATAAGTATGCTCATAAAGAGAATGCTTATATGAGAATAATGAGCCAAGTGCTCTTTCAACATTACTCAAGCATCTGCAAGTCAAAGGGAGTGCCCATTCCTCATGGGAAAAGGATCAACATTGGAGTCTTTTCCAAGTGGACCAGGCAAATTGTGAAGCCTGGTCAAGCTCCAGTCTCTCCTCCTGCATCTCCTCATCCTCAAGATCCAGAAAGGCACATGCCAGACCCCCAAGGGATGATATCACTCCTCCTCACTCTCCACCTCCACTGGACAATGTTCCAGATATCCATCAGGATGATGCTCCAGCCCAACACTCACCTCAACACCAACAACAACAATAACAACATCAATCCTCCTCAGTCCCTGAGCTATCTCCTCAATCATCCCATCAACTACCATCAACTGTCATTTCAGATAATCAACCTGCTCCTCCTCCACCTCCATCAGTTCATTTCTCACCTGACTTTTACCATCCTCTCTCCCCTATCCAAGAAGAACACCCTCCATCACCTTCTCCATCTACTTCTCATATCCCAAAAGTTGATCTTGAACAAATCATCTCAAAGGCAGTTGACATTGCCTCCTCAACATTTGCAGATTAGGTGGCCTCTCAGGCAAGAAGATTTGACAGAAAATACTCTCAAATGGAGGCTGAGCTATTAAATATTAAAAGAACTCTCCAGAGCCTAAAGGATTTTATATCTTCTTCCATGGTCACAAAGGAATTCTTAACCTCACTGGCCAGCAAGGTCAAGAAGGGGGAGAACATCTTAGAGGAAGAATGACATGTTCTTGATATGAGTGGACATGATAAAAGGAATGCTGATAATGAGCCTGCTCCTGACAAAGTGACCACATTTCAGGATGCACAGATTCTGGGGAGCTCCCAGAAAAGTTAAATCTTGAACAATTCAATAAAGAAGATCAGGGGGAGCTTCCAGCAGATCAGGGGGAGCTTACAGAAAAGCTGAATGAAGTAGAAAGCAAAGCAGCAGATCAAGGTGACCAACCATCTGTTCAGGGGGAGATAATTGACAAAGATATGCCAGATGTCATGCAGTTTCTGACAGATGAGGGGGATCCCCCAGAAAGGATAAATATTGAGCAAACTGATGCAGCAAAATAGGGGGAGCCTACCCCAGATGTTCAAAGGACCTAGATACAGAAATGGCAGCTGTAGCTCAGGATGAGATTCAGGATAAAGATCCATTGGTTAAAGTAGCTCAGATAGCTGAGGAAGCTGCCCAGGAAGCTGAAATAAATGCACAAAGTCAGGGGGAGCTTCCCAAAGACACTATTGAAGAAAATGATGAGCCTTTTGCAGATTGCCTCAAGGAAAGTCTCCTCAAAAGTATTTTCAAGAAAAAGAAAAACTCCTGAGAAGGAGCAATGAGGCTCAGGTACTCTGTAAGAAAATATTTTTCCTGAAAAATAGCTCTGGATATCTACATATTGCTTGATATTAGAATGGTCTGTGAAAAACAATATGTTATTTTCTATATATACCAATGCTGTCTTGTATGTACTTCATTTTCTTATATCCAGGATGTCTTGTATGCATTTATGTTTATTTTTGCAAAGAAATAAGTAAAATCACTTTATTCAATTTGTAAAATTTGTTAAGATAAATAGGGGAGATTGTTGGGAAAACCCCCTTTGATTTAACTAAACAAATTACCCAAAAGTGATTTTATTTCTTAGGATTGAATTACCCATTGTATAGTGAGGGTAATCTGGTCATTAGGTGTCTTAGGATGTCACTCTCAACCTAGGGTGTCAAGACCAGATCAAGACAAGCACAATATGGGCAAAGTTAACATTTGCGTCGAATAGAAATCGACGCAACATCGAATTATTGTCGATGCTACTCTGACTAGAAGTCCAAGTAGGTCACCCTTCTGTCGAAGTATTCCAAGTCGACGGCACGTCGAATAGATATCGACACAGAGGGCATGGCCATGTCGGAGCACTTGAGGAAGTCGACACAGCTTCTACTTCAACTCGGCGCAGAAGGAAATATCTGTCGAAGTAATCTAAAGTTGACGCAACGTCGACTTCATCTCGACGCAGATAATGAAGCTCAAAATCATATCTTCAACTCAACAGTTATGTCGATTGGGTATCAACGCAATGTCGACTAGCTGAGTTCAGTCAGATCAAGCATGAATTCGAAGCTGCTCATACAGAAACTCGAAGGTGCGTCGATAAGGGAGGAGTGAACTCGACGCTACGTCGAATACAGTCTGAAAAGGGAAACCTTTTTAGCTGTCATTTTTGATCCTCTCTCATGGCCCACCTCTCTCAAGTCCGTTCCCAAACGGCTCCTTAATTGCCTCAAATGGAATAAAGAATTAACTGAGGTCAGAGAAAAGATTTCTTGTAAACAAGCTTAAATGTTGGTAGACGGGTCGGGAATTAAAGAAGGAATGGAGGATTTATTGTCTAGACAAATTCACCCTTCATGGCTTACCTGAAAGGGAAAGAAATTCAAATTCAATAGTGGGACAATAAAAGGCAACAGATGAAAGAGAAAAGAAAGCGCATTGATCATAATTGGCCATACTGTTCTATTGGGTATCCTTCTTCTTCCTCTTTCTCTCACATGAACCCTAATAGAGAAGAAAATACAGAGAAGAAACATCTGCTGCTCTCATTCTCTCTAAGACAGAAAAGAATAAGGCTGCTCATTAACACAATCATATAGCAGCCAGAGTTCAATGAGAATGAAGATAGAAGGATCTGACAAACATAGCTTCTGCAAATCATCACCATCATAAGCAGAAGTTCATCAAGAGCAGATCCAGTGAAAAGATACAAGAAACTGTTCTTCATAAAGCCATCATAAGAATTCAGAAAACAGAATTCCTACACCCTTCCTTTTCTTCTTTCTCCATCCCTTCTGTAAAAGAGTTTTGTTAATCCCTCTTCAAAGGATTCAGTGGTTCAAGATCTCCTTATCAAAAGATCTGGTGGTTCAAGATCTCCTTATCAAAAGATCTGGTGGTTCATGATCTCCTTGTCAAAAGATCAGTGGTTCTAAGAGTCTCCTTATCTAATGACTCAGGCACAGTGGTGCATTCCTACTAGGTGGTAGAAGAGGGGAGTACCCACATTTTGGGAAACCTCTATAAAATTATGTGTGTCTTCTGGATTGCTTTTCTGTGTTGTCCCTTATAGACTAGATTTTATTTTGTCTTGTATTTCATTACTTAATCTGTACCCATTTTATTCTGAGATATATCTTGTGAAGCATAATACTTAGGTTTATTGTATTTGTACAACTAGAATAAGAATACATTTTAAATCTCTATTCACCCCCTCTAGAGGATTCTCAGAGGCACACTGTGCACTTTCATGATCAATTTGCATTAACTCCCCTTCTTCTGTGAGTGGATGGAAAAGTTCAGAGGTCACTCCCCCTGACGGAAGACCGAACTTTGATAATTCATCTGCCTCTTCATTTTGTGTTCTTGGAATATGCTCGATGATGAATGATTTAAGCTTCTTAATTTCTTCATTGGCTAGTAGCAACTACTTTCTCAGCATTGGCTCCCTGGTCTCGAAGTTTCCCAATACTTGTGAAGCCATTACTAGGGAGTCTGTTTTAACGTGCACATGCTCTATTTCAAGCTCTTTTGCAAGTCTTAGATCGGCCAAGAGTGCTTCATACTCTGTTTGGTGGTTCGTGACCGGAAAAAAGAACTTGATAGCTTGCTCGAATTAGATGCCGTTTGGACTGATTAAGATGACTCCGGCTCCCACGGAGTTTCTACCCGAGGCTCCATCTACATAGATAATCCAGGCCAAAGGAGATCTTTCAATCTGCTCGGGACCAATTTCCATTGTGTCTACCAGGAAATCCGCTAGTACTTGCGCCTTGATTGCTGTTCTGGGAATATAAGATATTTCGAATTCGCTCAGCTCTATTGCCCATTTAGCCAACCTTCCCTAATGGTCTGGATTTTCTAGGATACTCCTCAGAGGATGGTCTGAAACCACTTGAATTGGATGAGCTTGAAAGTAAGGGCGAAGTCTGCGAGACGACATAACCAGAGCTAGTGCTAGCTTCTCCAAAATTGAATATCTGGTTTCCGCATCTTTGAGAATGTGGCTGACATAATAGATCAGAAACTGTTTTTTCTTCTCCTCCCGGATAAGAACGGAGCTTACTGCATCTGGACCAACCCACAAATATAAGAATAACATTTCCCCTTCGCGAGGGCTTTGGAGTAGAGGAGTTGACGTTAGCTATATTTTTAATTGTTCAAAGGCGTTGTTGCATTCTTCGTTCCACTCAAATTTAGATCCTCCCCGGAGTATCTTAAAGAATGGAGCGCTTTTATCTCCCGACTTAGAGATGAATCGGCTCAGGACAGCTAACCTTCCTCCCAACTACTGAACTTCTTTTGAATTACGAGGAGGGGCCATATCAAGAATAGCCTTCACCTTATCAGGATTTGGTGCAAGGCCATCCGAGGTGAGAAGATGTCCGAGGAATTTTCCTTTATTTGCTCCAAACACACATTTCAATGGGTTCAATTTAAACTTAAACCTCCATAGAGTAGCGAACGTCTCTACGAGGTCTTTCAGATGTATTGAAAAGATTTTGCTCTTTAAAAGGAGATCGTCAACATAGACCTCAAGGTTCCTCCCTTTTTGCTGTTTAAAGACCGTATCCATCATTCTTTGGTACGTAGCGCCCGCATTTTTGAGGCCAAAAGGCATCACGAGGTAACAATAACATCCATCATTTGTAATGAAAGACGTATGCGGGATGTTGGGCTTATGCATTTTAATCTGATGATACCCAGAAAATGCATCTAGAAAGCTCATAAAATTATACCCAACCGCGGAATCAACTAAAACATCTACCCGAGACAAGGGGTAGCAATCTTTAGGACACGCTTTATTGAGCTTTGTGAAATCTACACACATCAGCCACTTCCCCCCTGATTTTTTCACCATTACAACATTCGACATCCAGGTGGGGTATTGAATTTCAGAAATAAAATTTGCTTTAAGAAGTTTGACAACTTCTTCTTTAATTGGTACTGCCAGCTTGGTTGCCACCTCCCTTTTCTTTTGCTGAATTGGCTTGAAGTCAGGGGAGACGTTGAGATGGTGGCAAGCAATGCCTGGGTCCACTCCGGGCATATCTTCCACCGACCAGGCGAAGACATCCAAATTCTCCAAGAGGCAGGAGATCAGTTGAAATTTCTCTTCCTCAGGTAGTTCCGCATTGATGATGTGTTTCTTCTTTTCCCCTTCAGCAATGGGGAATTCTTGGGTTACCTGGGCAGGTTCCAGGTGAGCCCCTTCTCGGTCTTTATTTTCTTCTGCCACTTTCGGAATCTTGGTCACTTCAAGGATGCCAACCGAAAGTTCGGGAAGTGGAGTATCGGTAATCATGTTGACTATTTTTACATAGCACTCCCGGGCCACTTTTGGATCGCTTCGGATCCGATACTACCTTCCTTCAGCTGCAAATTTGAGAGCGAGATGGAAAGTGGACACCACCACCCGATAAGCATTCAGAATGGGCCTTCCGAAGATGGCACAGTAGCTGCTTGGGGCGTCCACCACCACAAATTAATGAGCTTTGTTATGCCTCCCAAAGATACCAGAAGCTTCACGCAGCCTTCTACTTCTTTCTTCTCTCCCGAGAAGCCGTAGAGGGGCCCTTCAGTGGAAAGCATAGGCTTTCCAGTCTTTAGGGCTTCAAAGGTTGGGCGGAAGAGGAGATTGACCGAACTGCCTGTGTCAATCAGGATTTTATGCACCGTGTAATTTTCAATAATAGCTTTGATTACCACGGCATCATCGAACGTATTCGCATTCGGAGGAAGGTCCTCTTGGCCAAAAGTAATGACCAACCTTTCTGGAGCATAAGTAGAAATGACCGCCACTTCCTGTTTGAAGACCCTTGCAACACTTGATTTTCTAGAAGATTCGGGCATGACTCCTCCATGAATGCAATAAATGTTACCGAGGGGTCCCTCATCATTTACTTCAATGCATTCAGTGGCAGGATGGATGTCGCTGTAACAGCCAGCATCCTCCACATCAGCACATTCCCAGCTGACTTCCACTGTTTCCTTTCCCTTTGAAGCAAATGACCCACCAGACACCTCTTTCCGAACCAAGCCTTGGAGCTTTCCCTCTCCCAAGAGCTTCTCGATTAATAAGCGAAGGGCTCGACAATTTTCAGTTAGATGCCCTCCTTCCTTATGATATTAACATAAGAGGTTCGAATTACGGTTTCGGATATCCGACCTCAGGGCAGCAGGTTTTTGAAATCAGTCCTCTTTTGCAGAATCTGGACAACCTCGTCCATGGTGATGTTGAGGGGAGTAAATGATTCTTGCGAATCATCATATTGAGCGGACGGAGCAACTAGAGGTGGTGGCGCAGTGTATTGTGGAAGATACACCGACATTATTTGTGGAACTGTCATGGATGGAGCAGATGCGGCGGCCAACGATGGTTTCTATTCCAGAAACCGTTGATGGCCGAAACTAGGTTGCTTATGCCTGCAATTTCTCCACCTTTGGGCACGGGGTTCGAAATCAGGTCGAGGTGGATGATTATATTGTTGATGATAGGTGGAGGAAGATATGGACGGATCCTTATCATTGAGCAGCTTTGCAACATAACCAGGGTTACTTTTTTCACCCCTGATGAACATATTTGCCAGGCTGATCATTTCCTGATAAGTTCTTGGTTCTCTGATGTGGGCTTCGAACTTGAGTGCCCCCTCTCTCAGGCCATGGATAAGAGCAACCCTGTACAGTTCCGGATCAACATTATGTATTTCTATGATCTCCTTATGAAAGCGATCAACGAAACGAGCCCACGTCTCGTCTTCACGCCGCCTTATTTCAAACAGGGCCGCCGGGCCACTTTTCCTCTTTTTTGAATTAGAGAATCTAAGTAAGAATTCTCTACGCAATTCAGTGAAACAACTTATGGATTGGGGGTGCAATCCATAGAACCATTCTCTCGCTTGTCCATCAAAGGATGTCACGAGGAGTTTACACCTGGTAGCATCAGTTAGGGTTCTTAAAGCAACAGCCGATTCGAAAGCTTGAAGATGAATGGCTGGATCAGATTTCCCGTTATACGTTGGCAAGCGTGGTTCTCTGAAATTATTCGGAGCCAGCTCACCCCAAACATTCTGTATTTCCATGATCTCCTTCTGAAAGTGATCAACGAAATGAGCCCACGTCTCGTCTTCACGCTGCCTTATTTCAAACAGGGCCGCCGGGCCACTTTTCCTCTTTTTTGAATTAGAGAATCTAAGTAAGAATTCTCTATGCAATTCAGTGAAACAACTTATGGATTGGGGGTGCAATCCATAGAACCATTCTCTCTCTTGTCCATCAAAGGATGTCACGAGGAGTTTACACCTGGTAGCATCAGTTAGGGTTCTTAAAGCAACAACCGATTCGAAAGCTTAAAGATGAATGGCTGGATCAGATTCCCCGTTATACGTTGGCAAGCATGGTTCTCTGAAATTATTCGGAGCCAGCTCACCCCAAACTTCGTCCACAAATGGAGAAGTTTCCTCGACGTCCTCATAAAGAAGGGTAACATAGTGACAAACCGTCGAGACTGTGGCTACTCGCGGATAAGCCACTTGATAAGGAAGGCGGGCTGCAGCTTCTGGAGGACAGGCCGCTGGATAGGAGAGGCGAGCCGCATGAGAGGTCACCCCCTGGAAGTCGAGAACCCGCGCCGACATGTTCTGTGCGGCCTCTTAATAGAAAGCTTGTCGAGCTATAATGCCTTCTTGAGGCGGTTGAAGGTTGGCGACTTGAGGTAATGGATATGGAGGAGGAGGAGGAACCAGAGTTACTGCCTGGCTAACCGCGGCTAGGTGAGGGATTAGCCGCTCAGTTAACACTCCTAGGGCCTGACTGATTGCTTCCAACCGCTGGTCGGTCAGCTTTTGAGCCCGCTCGGCCTCTCGCTTAGACTGCTCTAATGCCTCCCACAAGGAGTCATCATTGTGGTCAGAGTGGTCTCTCTGGACAAACTGGCGGTCTGTCATTTTGTCAAGAAATTCACCGACACTTGCTTATCTGAAGGTCGCGTGTTTCTGTTGATGCCGAAATTGCACCTCCACGATCGACGCTAAGAAGGTGAAGGAAAAGAGGAGGCTGCGAGTTATCGGTTACTATTGATAGAGAGAAGTTAGTCTACTTAGACCGCTAGCAGCGGTCGAGACTGGACTTCGCCCATCACGGCGAATGCCACTCTTGTGACTGGCTTTCCCATGATTGAAGAAAAGTGTTTACAGCGGGTTACAAGGCAAGACAGGAAAGAAGCCGGCAGGGCAACAAGCCGCAAGACAGTGAACTCGAGACCGCAGCTCTAACAAGCGAGCTCCTGGATTCGAGTGTGCGTGTCTTAGGAACGTCGCCCCCTATTTATAGGCTCGGGGGCCTGCCCAAACGGGCAGTGTTGAAATAACCGCCTGCCCGGATACAGGAGAATCGGGCAGGAGGTGACAAGATACAGGAAGAAAAAAGAGTGAAGTCGCGCAGCCTGGCGGCTTGAGCTCCGATCTGTATCAGCCGAGGTTGAGATGAGCTGCGAACAAAGCAGAGAAGCAACTCGGGCAGTCTTTTATCCGAGACCGCGGTTTGCCTTCTGAACTTGATCCTGATTGTAACCCCCTTGATCGCGGTTTGGCATTGCATAGACTGCTCGGCTTGGTCTGATGAACCGAGAGACTTGTGCAAGTAATCAAAAATAGAGCCAGGCGATTAACAGAGGAGACTGCCCGGTCTGAGTGGTCCATCATATCGATTGCGGTCTTCTGGGTAAACACTGCAAGTTCCAAAGTAGGCAAAGCATTTATGACATTATATTCTGCCGTTTAAGTCTTCATTCCTGTTAGACCATTTAATTATGGAATACTTTTTATAAGGGATTTTATGCAAAACTGTTGAAGAGTATATAAGAGAGAAAATTTTGAATTCACAAAACACTTGAACAGTTATTCTCTCTTGCTATTATTCACTTACATACAAACAGAAAAGAGAGAAAAGTATTCAACGAGAAGACTTCAATACTGTGATGTGAAGATCAAAGAAAAAGAAAGAAAGAGTCTTCTTCCCTGATTGAAAAAGTTCATCTGATATATCCTGAAGAAGATTCTCAAGAAAGATCCAGTGATTCAAAAGATCCCTGGACTACAGTTGTAAGAAGAAGAAGAAGGTCATTCCGTCAAAGATTTTATCTCGAAGCCTTCTCTTCTACAACAACAAAACACCTTTCATTTTCTGTCGGGTTCTTTGTGAGCCTGAGCTTAGTAGGGTTCTGTGTGAGCCTGAGATTGTAAGATCTTGTAATAGCTGAGTGTGGGTAGGGTTCTTTGTGAGCCTGAGTTTGGTAGGGTTTTGTGTGAGCCTGAGTTTGGTAGGATCTTGGTTAAGATCTGAGATATTGTAAGACTTATAAAGTCTGAGATTGGTAGGGTTCTTTTTGAGCCTTAGTTGTAGAATCTGCTTATTGAGAAGAGATCTGAGTTGGAGAAGTTGCCTAGTCTAGCTCATTGCTAGATAGGTAGGAGGGACAGTGGACTACCTCTAAACACATTGTCTAGTAGAGAACCACTATAAATTCGGTGTGTTTTTTGGTTTGCTTTTGTGTTGTGATAGATAGATTTTTAAGTAGCAAATAATACTGAAAATATCTAATCACCCCCCTCTAGGTGTATTAGAGACAACCTAAATCTTTCAGATACTACCATGTCGAGCTATCTCTACCGCTCTGCGGTAAGACCAGTGTTTAAGGAAAGGACTGCCACATTCCTTATCTGCCTTCGACCAGCTGGGCAAGTTGCCAAAACAACCAAGGCTATCGCGTTGTGCAAATTAATGATCACAAGAAAAGCTCTGCCACCTTCCTTACATGGAGCACGATGGCTGGGAGGAAAATGCGTAAATGAACTTATCGTCACGCATTAGCGATACCGCCGCCGATAGCTTATTTAAACTAGTATAAAAGAGATTTCTTTTCTCTTATTTCGGGGAGACTCTTGGCACAGAACCCTAGAAAAAACTGAGTAGGCTATCCAGCTGTCTCTACCACAAGGAGTCGCCAACCAAGGAGAAGAACTCTTTCCCTCATTCAAGAACAAAGAAGATCTTCGGAGAGCACAGATAACGAACGTGAATCAGAGGACGATCGTGTGCACAAAGAATGTGAACCAAAAGCATCGATCTCTCACCGCCTCCGTAGACAATCTTTGAGGGAGGAAACTTTAATCTTTTATATTTTGGATTTTTCTTTCTCCTTTTTGTATCGTGGAAAAATCAACCGGGGTGGTCGTCGGATTCCGGGGAGGATTCCGTGAGAAATCGACCGGGGAGGTCATCGGATTCCGGGGAGGAGTTCGTGAGAAATCAACTGGGGAGGTCATCGGATTCCACGAAGGATTCCGTGGAAAATCGTCCGTGAAGGGCGTCTAGATCGGGGAGACCTAGTGGACTCAAAGACCATCGGGGAGAAGGGAGAGAGCCGGCTCGAAGACCTTCTTGGGAAGAAGGGAGAGATCTAACCGGTCCTTTGGGAGAGGGCCAGTATAGAAAATACAAGAGTTATTCAATTTGTCTCTTCCGATCTCCGGCGTCATGGGATCTAGTTTTGCAATTGTAAACTCTAATTTAAGATTATAGTGTATACACCTTCTCTTGTTTTACTTTATAATTGCGTATGACTCTTACTATTTTTCTAAAGTCCTTTTCGTGTGTGCTTTGAAATGATCTTCTATAGGATGAGAATATGATTTCTATGAGATACCATTGGCGGTAACCTACCGCCCATCGCTAGCATCCAGAAAGCCCATTCTTGGTGCAGAAATTTTTAAAACTCACATTAATAACTGAAAACCTTACTCACCCCCTCTAAGGTTGGCCACTAGATCCAACACCTTCGTGAAGGTTATAACTCATGCAAGTACTTTTACATATCCCTTAGTTTTTCCATAGCTGTAAGTTAAGGGTAGTCTAATCACCTAAAGGGGGGGGGGTGAATAAGCATTTGTGTTTTTATAATTTTAGCAGTTATTTAAAAATAAAGCAAGAACACAAAAATTCACAGATCACAGAGACACAGCGATTTATTGTGGTTCCCCAGTATGGGAACTCCACTTTCCCCCTCCACCTATCTCGCAGTGTGTTAGCCTAGGCAAACTCCTTCGAAACTCAGATCCAACAAGATCCTACACTCAGAGCAAAAGCTCCTACCTCCGGGATGTTAACTAATCCCTACCTCAGATAAACACTAGGATCCTACCTCAGGTTTACAGTTGAACCCTATTGGAACATGGTCTTCCGCATCTCCTAGGTTTGAGAATAACAAATCCTATGTGTATTTGATCTTGTGTGTTTAAGTGTGCAGGAAAACAAAGTCCATATGACTCAAGGATTACATAAGAAGGTTGCCCCCAAATTTGAGCCATCAAATCCAAAACTCCTACTAGCACCGACGGTAGCACTAGCGCCGGCGGTAGCACTAGCGCCGGCGGTAGCACTAGCGCCGGCGGTAGCACTAGCGCCGGCGGTAGCACTAGCGCCTGGCGCTAGCAGTAAGGAACCGCTGAGACGAAACCGCTAAGATGGAACCGCTGAGACGAAACCGCTGAGACGCTGAGAAGAAACCGATGGGAAGGAAACTGCCGAGATGCAAGCTGGCGTTAGCACATATAGAAGGAGATAGCGCCTGGCGGTATCTGATAGCGCAGGCGGTAGCGCGGAGCACAGAAGGCAAGGGAGAATTGTTTCCTCGGATTGAAGATTTTGTCGCGCAGAATATGTCCTAAAATGGGATAGTGCCGGCGGTAGCACAAGCGCAGACGCTAGTGCTGAGGCTATAAAAAGGACCCCTTGGCTCCGTCTTCCTCATCCTCTTGAGATCCAAAATTCCAGAGCTTTGTGCCACAACATAGAGAGGAAGGTTCAGAGAGATACTCCCACAAATCCATGAAGGCTTAAGGAGATCCGTGGAGAAGATTTCAATACGCGTCATCATCGTGACGAAAGACCGCATCGACTACGATCATACTCTGCAGGTCTTTGTCTACTTCTCCAAGAGATCCATATAGGGAGTTTTTATATTATTGTCTTCTTATTTCACATCTTTTCTTGTAATCGTTAGTAAACTCGCCTCTTGTTGGCGACTAGGTCTGGGTAGGACTTAGGGAAAAAATTCTCCTCGTGGGCGACTAGGTCTCGGGTGTAGGTCTAGGGGGTGCTCGAGGCCATATCCGGGGAAGGGTTGGCTAGAGCGGCTTGAGGCCGAATCCGGGAAGGATAGGCTAGGGCCACCGGTTCGTGGGGATGCGAGTCGGGATAGAAAACAAAAAGAGTCTTTCATATTTCGATTTGATTTCTAGCGTCATTGAAATCTAATTTTGTAATCAATTTTTATTTAAAAATGATTTGTTCTTCATTTCTCTAAATTGTTTATTATCATCTCTTTTATTATAAAACAATTTAGATCTTTATTCAAAATCACTATTTTGATCTCTCATTATTTCAAGTATTACAAAATCTAATATACGTTTTTAAAAACCCTTATTCACCCCCCCCCCCCCCACCCTCTAAGGGCGCCTTCCGATCCAACAAGTGGTATCAGAGGTAGGTTTTATTCCAATCGGCTTAACAACCGGGAATAATGGCGTCTCATGATCTCACTTCTATTAGTGGGGTAATTTTTATAAAGAAGGAAAATCACTAGCACCACCTCTATTTGAAGGAAGAAATTTTAAAGGATGGAAAATATTAATGGAAAATTTTCTTAAAGCTTTAGATGAAAAAGTTTGGAACATCACTATTAAAAAGCCACCTAGCGTATTAAATAAAAATGAAATGGTTTTAAATGCAAAATCTATGAATAGTCTATTTTGTGCGTTAGATCAAAATATTTCCAAACTCATTCATACTTTTCCTACTGCATACGAGATGTGGAATTTTCTTGAGATAACTTATGATCTTCCTCTTACAGGTATGGAACAAACACAGGAAGAGAAGGACATACAAGCATCCACCATTATTCAAGAAACTCTCTCTTGTAGCAAAACCATGAAAATCATGGAAATTGACTTAGCCAAAGAGAGCAATTCATCAAGAGAAGATGAAACTTCATCTATAAAGAAGGAAGGCCTAGAAGACGACAAAGGAACGTCATGTTCACATCTTGCCTCTTCCGATTGCGCTGTAAGAAAGTCTAATTCTTTATCTTATTTCCATATACAAAAAATTGCTAAACGTAGAATGAAGAAATTAAAAATTGATAATAAGAGATTACGTTTAGAAAATAAAATTTTGAAAGCAAATGTGAATGAAGAATCCAAAAAGGATGTGTTTGAATCTTAGACACCTTATTTTGATTATAATAATATTAAAGAAAAATTCAAGAATTTAGAAAAAGAACTTTTAATTTCAAAAGAACATAACGAAAAATTGATAAACGAAAATAATATTCTCTCTTATAAACTAGAATCTTTAAAATCACTCTTTCAAAAAGTATTAAATAATTTTAAATATCTTATTTCTAGTTTATCATCAAACATGTGTAAAACTTCTACAAGTATGTTAAAACATATTAAACATGCACCTAGTAGAATGTTTAATCACACAAACATAATGAATTCTAACCCACATTATGTATCTCCCAAATTAAATTCTAATGTGCACAAATTTCCTATGAAATATAATTTCAAAAGTGATTATTATTTTAAACCTAAGTTTAATGAATATGAAAATTTGATGCATAATATTAAATCAAAATATGAATGGAGACCCAAAATAAAAAATGAAACATTAACTCCACTTGAAAGAATTCATTCATTTTCGTCTCCCCAAAAATTATCACGCTATATTTGGGTACCTAAAGGAATCATTACATTTGGTTCCCTTTGGATACCCAAATCTCTCATCTACTAGTATCATCCAAATGCATGAAGTAGAATATTTTCAAATTGAAATATACAAATTTCTCTTTCATGATGTGCTTTAATGTCCTTTTTATTTTTTCTTTTTGTTTTCTTTTTAAGCTATCATGTTATAGTCATCTTATATATTATAGGAAATATGATCTTATAAATCAAATTGATCAAAATTCAAAATCATATTTTATTTTGATGACCTATCTTTTATTCTTATATTCATTGCTTCTAAATATCTTATATTATCCATATGAATCAAACTCTAAATTTGTTATGAGATATTTATCTAAATTATAAAGAAAATCACAAAAGACATATTGAAAGTTTAATTGTCTTAAATACTAATGCCACTCGCACCACAATGATCTATTGATGTCCTTTGATAAAATTCTCTAAAAATTGTATACCATAATTCATATAAAAAAACATCTAAAAACAACTATCTCTATCACATGTATATGAATTATATGATAACAATTGACATTATAATTGTTTACCATGGTTGGTGTATTATGTACGTATCGTGATTTATGTCAAGTTTGGACCTTAGAATCATCGTGATATCAACAAAATTAAATCAAATAGAATCTTCACTTTATTCTAGGTCTGTAAGTTGAAACACTATCAAACTCTGACATAACAATAATCAAATCTTCTTTGTTTGCATATCCTATAATAATTAAGCTTAAATGGTTGTGCAAAACTCAAGAATTAAGGTCTAATGAATATGGAGCTTTAATGAATATGAAACTCATGTACTAAAATTTTAACCTCCGCAACTTTTTGCAATTTTGTCACGTCTCATCACTTCATTAGACAGGCCTTACATTGCACAAACATAATTAAGAAAAATCAGATGCAAGATCGAAGAAAATCTAGGCTATATAATCAAAATAAGCACTCTCTGTGAGCTAACGCAGGCGCTAGTACCTAACGCCGACGCTAGCTCAAGTCTCAGATTTTCTGTAATTTTAAATTTCTGAAACATCACTAAAAATATATTATTTTATATATACTACTCATTTTTGCATATATGCCTATAATTGATTTTTGAAAAATTAAAATACAAAATTATAAAAGCCAAATTACAAAAAATATTCTTTTCCTTTCTTTGGTTGTTTGCTTGATTTCTATTTCTATATGCAAAAATCAAATAAAAAAAATTAATAAAAAACAAGTATGAACAAGTATTTTTTTGAACTTACATTTTCTACTTACATGTATCTTGCAAAAGAGAGATTTGGGCTATCATCCCATCACATCTCCTAATACCGGGCGAACCCCTCACAAGGTAGTCCTCGGGAAGTCCAAGATCAATCTTATGAGTTCAAACTTTAAATTAAAATTATTTCTCAAAAATATCAAAAATACTGTATGGACTTTCCAGTGAAAATCAAGCATGATTTAACCTATCATTTAGAACTTCTATAATATTGCAATTTATCTTTTCAAACTACTTTGAACATTGTTTTCATCATGCTTTGATATATCTATTAATATGTGCATCAATTATATTGTAAAAGTTGTATAGAACCAAGCTTAGCATGCCTCTAAGTATGAGTAAATGTTTTATGTTTGATAATGATCTTTATTCACTCACTTATTTTGGCATTGTCTACATTTGTGTTTAATCTAAGAATGTTTATGTATGTTTTGTATTAGTACAATAAATTAAAATTGCACAAGTATCCTACCTACACTACCTTTATTTGCACTTTTAAAAGTTAAGAAAAGTGGTTATGTTTTCATAAATTATATTGGTTTGCAAAACAAGTGTATTCAGAGAACTTTGTACAAAACAAAAATCATAAAATAAAGTGACAAATATAACTCCACCAAGCACAACTTGAACCTCCTGATAATTCTTAATAAGCGTTGTGAGGTTGAGCACCTTGGAAAGAATAGTAAAGTATCTTGTGCAAACCATATCTTTCTTTCAAAATAAAAACCACTTACTTTTAAGTACACCGGATCACTAGTTTCAATATTAAAATAAAATAAAATATGTGATCCCCCAAGCACTACTTTGCACCCTGATAAGTCTTGATGAGCATTGTGTGTGCAAAGCACCCTGGTAGTTGTACATTTTGTTTGTGCATTAAAGTGTGTGGAAGTAAAATTATTTGTGTTTTATTGTGCTCTTACTTTACATATTTCTTGTATTTTTGATTAAAATATTTGTTTACTCTATTCAAAAATACACTTATGTGCACATCATTATCTTCCATAACACTTCTTCTCATGAGTATTGGATCCTAATGCAAATTCTATACTACTCTTTATTTATGATATGCACTAGATAACCTAGCATGCTTTCTACAATGTTTGGTATGTTTTGAATTTGTGAATTAAAATAACATTGTAGTAATCTCTTGGGTTGATAACATTATTTCATGCTTGGTTACATCATTGTTAGACTTAAAGATTTTAATTGAAAAATGATTTACAAAAACATCTTCTTTTTGAAACTTAACTCATATATCTCTTTATGGATCATCATTGATTACAATAAGATGTTTCTTGTATTTCGATAAGTCTTCCGCATCATAACCATATAATTATTTTACCTTGCGCTTTCATGCTTACTTAAAGTCTTGAATTTTGTGTGCATCATCACTTGAATCTTAAAATTTCTTTCTTTCAACAAGTGGTAGACTTGTTTGGTAAACTTTATATTGGTTACTCTAAACATGAATATTTTTTGCTAAAAAATCTGATTTATTTATATAAAAATATTGTTATATTAAAAACTCTGATTCATTAATGGATTTCAAAATAGCTATGTGAGTGTTTTCATAAATTCAAATAAAAATATAAACCCATAGGCTATGAACTTATCACTAAATTTAAATGCTTAATGTTTCCAATAATTATTATCCATGACTTCATATCTCACCATAGCGGGGGCGTAGGGTTGTAGACATTAGATAACTTTATCTCTAGTCATGTCTTGTCCTTAACCGGGGAGTGTTACAGTGGGGCCTTGCGAGGTACTGGGGGGAAAGAGTGCTAGGTTGAGTTTTGTCTAGTGTTTGCATATGGGACTAACACCCCAACCTACGGCATGTATGCAGCTCCTCATTCCCATCTGTCACTTAGTACGGGGCTAGGGTGTAGACATATTGTCTGGGTAGATTGGTTACTTGGAAATCATTACCTTTTTATGCTTAAAACTCTTATATAAAGGGAAATTCTAACATGTAATATTGATTACTTGGCAAAAGATATTTTGTTCTTCTTTAAGCTACAAACTCTGATCTATCTCTATAAAAATTATTCAAAAACTCCTTATCATTTCATTCTCTCTAAAAGCTCGATCATGCCTTTATCTCATTATCAAAACTTTTCTGTGTTTTGCTTCCTTACCCACTTTTGCTAATAACAAAAGGGGAAGAACTAACATGATAAATATAATCCGCTATCAAAATAGAAAACTAACATGATTAATTAAGATGATAGCTTACATATTAGGGGAGCATTCACTTAGGGGGAGCATGTATTTAGGGGGAGCAATTCTAAATGCTAAAATCGATAATTATCCTAAGTCATCACTCACACACACACACGTAAGTTTCATCATGCTTATCTATTAATGCTCTGATTTATCATTAATGGATTTGTTATTATCAAAAGGGGGAGTTTGTTGGAACATGGTCTTCCGCATCTCCTAGGTTTGAGAATAACAAATCCTATGTGTATTTGATCTTGTGTGTTTAAGTGTGCAGGAAAACAAAGTCCATATGACTCAAGAATTACATAAGAAGGTTGCCCCCAAATTTGAGCCATCAAATCCAAAACTCCTACTAGCGCCTGACGCTAGCGGTAAGGAACCGCTGAGACGAAATAGCTGAGACAGAACCGCTGAGACGAAACCGCTGAGACGCTGAGAAGAAACTGCTGGGAAGGAAATCGCCGAGTTGCAAGCTGGCGTTAGCACATATAGAAGGAGATAGAGCCTGGCGGTATCCGATAGCGCAGGCGGTAGCACGGAGCACAGAAGGCAAGGGAGAATTGTTTCCTCGGATTGAAGATTCTGCCGCGCAGAATATGTCCTAAAATGGGATAGCGCCCTCGGTAGCACTAGCGCAGGCGCTAGTGCTGAGGCTATAAAAAGGACCCCTTGGCTTCGTCTTCCTCATCCTCTTGAGATCCAAAATTCCATAGCTTTGTGCCACAGCATAGAGAGAAAGGTTCAGAGAGATACTCCCACAAATCCATGAAGGCTTAAGGAGATCCGTGGAGAAGATTTCAACACGCGTCATCATCGTGATGAAAGACCGCATCGACCACGATCATACTCTGCGGGTCTTTGTCTACTTCTCCATGAGATCCATATAGGGAGTTTTTATATTATTGTCTTCTTATTTCACATCTTTTCTTGTAATCGTTTAGTAAACCCGCCTCGTGTTGGCGACTAGGTCTGGGTAGGACTTAGGGCAGAAAATCGCCTCGTGTTGGAGACTAGGTCTCGGGTGTAGGTCTAGTGGGTGCTCGAGGCCATATCCGGGGAAGGGTTGGCTAGAGCGGCTTGAGGCCGAATCCGGGAAGGATAGGCTAGGGCCACCGGTTCGTGGGGATGCGAGTCGGGATAGAAAACAAAAGAGTCTTTCATATTTCGCTTTGATTTCTAGCGTCATTGAAATCTAATTTTGTAATCAATTTTTATTAAAAAATGATTTGTTCTTCATTTCTCTAAATTGTTTATTATCATCTCTTTTATTATAAAACAAGTTAGATCTTTATTCAAAATCACTATTTTGATCTCTCATTATTTCAAGTATTAAAAAATATAATATAAATTTTTAAAAACCCTTATTCACCCCCCTCTAAGGGCGTCTACCGATCCAACAAACCCTACAACTCAGATTCATACTAGGATCCTACAACTCAGATTTACCCTTGAATCCTACCTCAGATTTCAAAAGAAATCTTACAACAAATGAAAATAAATTTATTTTACAGAATATTCTTAGACTCAGAAAGAATTCATCTTTGAAAAGCTTGAGTCTTCTTGAAGCTTTTGATAGGAAAAACTTCTTCTTCTTCAGCAGTCAGATCTAAAAAGCAAGTCTTCTTGAATCTTGAAAGAAGAGACTTTAACCTTGAGAGATAAGACTTAAACTGCTGCTTCAAATCAGATAACTTCCTTGCTGTTGAAATGATTGAGAAGACTAAAATGTTCTGAGCAAACTTGGAGTAAAAGAAGTTGTTGAACTTTGAATAGAGCTCCTTCTTGATGTTGTTCTCTGCACTTAGTAAATTTGTCGGCTGCACGTTTAAGATTTTTGAGTGAATACCAAGATTAGGGTTTGGTGTACAACTTTTTTCAATATATATATGATTGAAGGTCTTAACGGTTTGATTTGAAATCATTAATGTCAGAGATATCCTTCCTTTAAAGTTTCTTCTGATTGGTCCAAATAGCGGCAGTTTAATTTGAAATCTCGTTTTCTGAACTGTCTCGATGATATAGAGTTTGTCTCGACGATACGATACTTGTCTCGATGATATTTGAAGTCTTCAAGTCGATATTTGGAAAACAACATGATTACTATCTTCAAGTCAATTATTTAAGCTCTTCAAGACGACATTCAAAGTCTTCAAGACGATATCTGGAAATCAGCATGATCACTATCTTTAAGTCGACTATTTAGCATATTAAGACGATATTTGAGCTTGTAAATATGATAAGACTTATGCTTTTGATCAGAGCTTTGGACCATTATGAGGGAAGTCATATCTAAATGATATGGACTTAATCATTCATCTTTTCAATATGCTCCTTGAAATATCGTAGAGCCTTCTCGACGACATTTTAATTGGTCTCGATGATATTTAACTTGTACTATATTAGCTTCACCCAAGCCTTCAATACGATACCACCCTTCAACATGATTTATACTTAGTGCTTGAGAGCTTCTACTTGAATTGTTAAATTAGGTGTAACTCTTCAAGACGATATTTAGTTTCATCAAGATGATATTCTGATGTATGAATTGACCCTTCTTATCAAGATGATTTCTGTGTTTAGCTGAGTATCTTCAAGACGATATTACTTGAAGCTTAGAGATATCAATCCGATATTTCATGAAGTTGTGAACCTTATCAAGACGACATTTGACTTAAGATGATTTTGTGAATTCTTCAAATATCTCTTGGACTTGTATTGAGTTCATGATTTATAATGAGTGATTTTAATTATTTTTAAGTAACAATCCTGAAACACAATAATACAGACATCATCAAATACAAAGTGTGTTTACCCATTACTTGATGACTTCTTCAAATCAGGAACATTGTGGGCAATATTTTCAACAATCTCCGCTAGTTGAAGAAGTCAGAACCTCAATCAAAGATAAACTACACACAACAAAAAATGAGGATTAATACAGTAATGAGGAAACATCCAAAATTTTATATATAAATATTTGTCAAGTGTATTCAACAGATTAATAGCCACATTTTCTTAAAGCCATTTTGTCTTTTTAGCCTTCAACATTTTTCTGCTTTGATGCCATCTTTTCCTTTTGCCTCCGCCTCTCAATGTAGCTAAAGGGGTTGGGAAGATATCTGGCAGGTATTGGAGGATCATCCCTTGGCAATGTTCCATCCTTCTGTTGATTTTTTGTAGATCCTCCTCTTAGTTTCTAAATTTTGACATCTTCCCCATTCAACAGAGGGGTAGTATTTGTCTATGTCTTTTCCAATATGTCCATAATTTGTCCATGTGATTAGAATAATATCCCTAGATTTTGGACTCCATATTTCAAAGTCTGGATCTTGATACCTTTCTTCTTCTCTTTTCCTCTTGGCAAGAAACTTTTCAAGGGACAATAATTCTCTTGACCTTTTCTCTGGACTCTCTTGGAGGGGAATAGGGAGTGGGCTCATCAAATACTAAGGGGTGTAGTCCCATAGAATGATGAAGCTCATTGACAATCCACAGTGCTGATCAGCTCCAATCTTCCCCCCTTTATGGCATCTTCAAATACGCTTTATTGATATTATCTTTGAGATCATCCAGCTTATCAGAGAGAAATTGATGAGTGAACTCTTGACTATCCAGACATCTCTTTAAAATTTCAGTTTGAGGTTAAGATATTCTTTCTATAATCCATCTAACTGCACTTTCCATATCCATCACAGACTTTTCTTTATTTTGCAGGGTAGTTTCCATCCTCTCACCTAAATATTGAAAAGCATGCATGGTGCTATCCACAGCTGTCCCTGCCCTTGTGAACCAGCTGGTTATCTGGGCATTTACATGATTAACATCCTCTTTTAACACCTTTATCTCAGCAAATAGATCATCTTTAATCCCTTTCACAACCTTTGTTACATAAGCTTCAAGATATTGTCTTTCCTCAGCCACCAATATTCTCAGTTTATTGATCATAAAATCAGACGATTCTCCTTGGATGTTAAGGTTTGATGAATTAGGGATCTTTGGTTCTTTTTCTTTTTTCAGTTTTCCTCATGGCTTCCTCCATGATTGTATCATCAAATAAATCATCTAGACTATCAGGCTCATTGACTGGGCTTGCCTTGATTATTGGAACCGAGAACTTGATTCACGGAGTTCGGACCCCATGAAGGGTGCTACTCGCCCTTACTTCTAACGAGTGAGAACTAACAACTGGGCACTCGGAACCGAGGACACTTGCAGAACAACTTGGTCTCCTAAAACAGACCCCTGAGCAGCAACGAGGAGGTCCCGCCACTAACCCAAAAGATCTAAAGATCTTCCCCTCCCAAACCAAGACTGAGATCGGCACCTTAGAAAAATAGAGAGCAGGAAAGAAAGCGCTCTCCTTAGATAACAAGAACTGGATCTTTTCTAAGGTGCATATGGGGGCCTATTTATAGGATTCCGAGAATGGCCTGCGGATAGCGGACTCCGCCTTTTGGGTTCTCCTAACTGCAGCCCAAACCGATCTGCGGATAGAGAAAATCCGCTATTTGGAAATACTAGAGGCAGGCCACAAAAATGGCTTAGCAAGTGCTCCTCCCCTGGTGCACTCACCCAGAAGGACGAGTGCCCCTTTCATAACTGGGCAATCACACTCGTTCTCCCACACTCGCCCCCTTACTGCCAGGGGCTAGATAATCTCTTGACGGGGCATGATCCTTGCCCCCCTTTCTGTGGCCGGCGAGCCTCTTACGAGTTGATGGGCTCGCCCCTTAGCCAAAGTACTTCGTGCGAGTGATGTTCTTCAGAAGGAGCCGCACTCGCCCCATTCTTGGGTGCACTTTGTCGATACGCGTGGGTCGACTCGCCAAGTATGGGGTTGTACACTGATATCCTCTTCGTGATTTATGCTTTCCAACAGCTCTCTACAGACATTCTCTATTATGTTATTTACTGCATGTCCTTGGGCAGAGCACTCAGTGAGATTCTCCCTCTCAATCTCTGCAGTCTCTTGGGTTGAGCACTCAAGATGAGTCTCCCCCTCAACTGATGTACTTTCATGAATGACAACTTCAACAACACTACCAGCAGTAGTACACTCAACTTCCACAGTATCTTAGGCTGAGAACCCACCATAAGTCTCCCCCTCAACTGGAACATCTCCTTCATCAACAATATCAGCACCATCTGAACTCACATTCTCTTCATGAATTTCAACAGCAGGCAGATCAACTGTAGGAGCATATGCAACCATGAACCTCCTCCCCCTCAATGTTTGCAGGGTTTGGGTGTGCAGTATGTTCATCATCTCTGGAACATTCATCAGATCTTTCCTCTTCCTCAATAGGAGTCTTGTCCTTCTTTGGGCTCTCTTCTTTGGATTTCTTAGAATTCTTGCTGAACACCCTCTCCCATCTGTTTAGAGTTCTGATATCTATATTATTCATGTAATGAATGGGAGTGCCTAAGTTCTTGTTCAACTGATTTAGCAGGATGTGCACTAGATATAAGGAGATAATCCTTCCAAAGTTGGATGCATTGAAGCTTTCCTGGATCTTGTCAAACAAAATCTGAGCCCAATCAGTTTTCTTAGTTAAGATGACCCTTGTCATTATTTCAAACATTTTCCTTGAAATCCTGTCATGTGAACCAAACTTGTAGATAAGAACCTTCCCAATGATGTCAGCTAGAAGTTTTCCTTTGGGATTAAACTTGGCCCTTTGCAGCGATCCATTAGATATTTCTGTGTGGCCACACCATTTCAGTGCTTCAGAAAAGTTATTGTCTGGCACTTCACCCTCTTCATCACCTTCTTCAAATCTGGGCAAATGCAGTGCCCTTGCCAAACCTTTAATAGTAATCCTCAATAGGGTATTAGCAACCTCAGTCTTAATAGCCTTTCCAGAAGGGCTCATCTTAGGCTTAGCATAGAATTCCAACAACTCTCTATGTATAATACATGTAGGTTCTGATAAGACATATTCTAGCCCAACAGCAGTTAATAGTCCAATGACTAATTTTATCTCTTCATTTATTTGATTGAATCCTTCTCTCACAAGTTCATAACCAACATTGAGGGAATCTTCTCCTTTCTTTGGCGCCATTTTCAAGAGCTGAAAAACTGGATAGCTTTGTCGTCGCAAGTCGTCGAACTTGTCGCTTTGATGGCTTAGGGCAAATGAGGGCTTAATCTAGTTTGAGAGCATTTGACCTATTAATAGATTCTATTTTGGAATGTCAAGAGATGCGTACCTTTTCGCACAAGTTGAAAACTGTGATTAAGAATCCAACGGCTGAGATTGAGAGATCCAATATAAGTATTTAACTAAGTGTCAGAAATCTGTCCAGACGATAAAATGTATATGTCATTTTGACTTGTCGCCGATAAAAACTCTATGTCGTCGTGACATCTCGACGACACAAACAGAACTTAGAGGCATTCTCCTACAATCTTCTCCTGCATTTTCTTATGTATTTTTCTAAGGTATTTTCTGCATACTGTTTTTCAGATGCAAGGAACAAAATGTTTGACAAGTATGCACATCTGAATATAATGAGGCTTAACAAGAGTTTAGTAAGGATTTTTTTTCAAAATTCAACATTCCTAATTTAACATACCTAGTACATATACATGTAGCAACCATGTATCTAAACTAGCAGAATCTTGCCCTTTATTTCACTTAGGAATAATGTCTTGTCTATCTTTCCCTTTAAAAACTTGCTTTCAAAGAGAAATCTAGACAAAGTTTTATATAAGCTCTAGGTGTTTGTTTCAACCAATATAATGCTTTCGTGTTCCACTCACATGCCTGGAACATTCACTGTCTAAATACCAGATTGACTTTTTATTGGCCTTTGGGCATTCCTGCAGAGATGAACTACTTTACCTTAGGAACCCAGATAGACTTGGGTCTTTGGTTCTTGTTGGTCTGAATAGCATGATGTTTCTTAATAATATTATTAGCTTTTGGTACTGTTGGATTGAACCAGCATTCTTTTGCAAAATGGCCTTTCTTGCCACAACACCAACACTCAAACTTATTATATCTCCTCTTCTGGTTCACTTTAGGAGTGGGGTGTGTATGTTGATGACCAGAAGAACATCATTCAGAGATCTTAGCATTTCTGCTGAAGGATTTGTGGTTGTGCGTATGATTAGAATGAGGCAACACAGTCACATGTCCTTTCTTGACAGCAGGCTTATGGATCACATCCCTTTCATTGCCTTTAATTGATGGTGCAGTTGAACCAATCACAAATGGTCCATGACCTCTCATCTGAATCTCTTCATGTGGTGCTTTGAATACACTCAGTCTAATGTCTGCTATGTTCCTATGATTATGTGGCTGTTTAGTTCCACTAGTAGAGCATTTATTGGCCAAGTATCCATATATGAGGTCAAGATCAGATGTGTTAGTTGGCAATAGGACCTTTTTGAATATAGTTTTATCTTATGAGGTAATGCCCTTGTCATTTTCTTTAGAATATCATATACCACCCCATCTGGTGCAGCAAATCTGTCAATGATAGGCAATATAGTTTGCAGTTTAGAAAACTGAGCCACTAACTTTCTCTCAGTGAGAAGCTTATCCTCAAGATCTTTTATTAATTCGTTCTTTTGATTTAGCGCTTTGGTTTGAGCTTTAGGGTCCGTTTGGTTGGGCTGTTGCTGATGAAAAGCTGCTGATCAGAAATGGAGTTTTGAAAAAGAGCTGTTTCTGAGAAATGGAGTTTTGTTAAAAAACTGTTTGGGTGAAATGGAGTTTTCAGTGCTTAATGAAATGGAGTTTTATAAATTTTGTTTGGGTTAAATGGAGTTTTTGAAAAAAAAAATTGTTGTTCCATAAAATACACAATCTTGATAATACTGACTATAATAGATATAAATACCAATAATTCATCTCACCATCTAAGATCTAGAAGTGTACAACTGTTGCGCTATATTTTCACGCAACGTGATCATCTCATCTACCCCGCCTGCTGTATCAGGACAAACTACTTGATGCCCTTGTGTGCTCACCCCCTCATCACCACCTCCCTGCTCGAACTCATTGAAATCAATATCCCTCCGCGACGGGTGCCTCCGAATAAAATTATGCAATGCCATTGTCGCCATCACAATATCGGTTTGTTTGGCGAAGCTGTAGCTCGGCATATCACGCAATATGGCCCACTTTTTCTTCCAAATCCCGAACGATCTTTCAATGACACTTCTAAGGGATGAGTGCGCGTGATTGAATATCTCTCGGCATCCTTCCGGTGCACGCCCGCCACGAGCAAAGTCCGGGAGATGATAACGTGTCTCTGGATATGGTTTCAAGTATCCCCTTTGTACAGGATACCCAGAGTCCACCAAGTAATATTTTCCTGAAAACCAGGATCAAAATTCGTTATGCTTCAAAGGTGAGAAGTATAAAAAATGGAGTAGAAATCTTATTACCTGGTGGTGGATGTGGAAATTTGTAACGGGGATCCCGAAGCGCATAATTGAAAATGCGGCTATCATGCACAGAGCCTTCCCAACCTGGCATAACAAACGTGAAACACATGTTGAAATCACAAGCAGCCATCACATTTTGTGTTGGCATGCCATGTCTCCCAATGTACGGTACTTGATCACGAACAGGTACGCATGCATGAACATGTGTTCCATCAATTGCACCGACACAATCTTTAAAGAATGGCATGTAACGTGTGTTATACAGAATGTCTGGCGGTGTGCTACTGAAAGATCTATCTAATGGTTGAATCACTTCGGCCGCCAGTAGTATCAACACGTGAATGCCTTCTCAAAAAAACCTGCTAGCAGTCTCTGTCGAGTGCTGAAACCGCTCACATGTCTTCCTCATGACCTCGTTATGAGACAGTATGTCCAAGGTCAGTGCCAAAATCTCTCTAGATGCAGTCCGTCTCGTCCCGTGAAATCTGTACTTCTCCTCCAAGATATGCAATAGATCCATAAAAATATCTTGGGACATCCGAAATGAATTATGAAACCGGACTGTCGAACCTGCTAGCATTTCTCCTACCCATTTATCACCTGTTTGCTTCGAAGTCATGCAAGGTACTGGTTGGTTGAAAAGAGAACTGGTTTCAGCTAAGATATTAACTGCTGCTACCACATTTTGATGATGTGCGATCGCATAATTTTGAATAGCCTCAAAGCTATCTTCTGAATCATCAGAGTCATTGGTAGACATATTCTGATACACAAAAGACAGGACATTAATAAGAATAATGTCTAAACACAACCACAACAATAATAACATAAAACGTCGTAAACAGTCTAGCAGAAACATACAAATACTAGAAATATCCAACATTGTAGCAGAATAACAGTAACAGTCAAACATGAATAACAGTCTAACAGTAGCAACAGTAGAAATACTATAAATATCCAAACACAA
>JAWHQI010002609.1:0-31135 GCA_033032865.1 Dactylorhiza incarnata
TCACTGGATTAGAGGACAGTGTTCTATTTCAGGAATTTTGTCATGAGCCATTTAGTTACTGCTATAGTATATTTAATACAAACTACAAATACCATGAAAATGTGATGAAAAATGCCCTAGATCAACACAGTGACACCACAGTTTAGAAAAGTATTTATTTTGAATGATTGGACATGCTCTAAATGTCAGCAAATGAGGCATTGTTAATAAGTTAGATCAATAAAATTGGAGTATTCTCAAGTCTAAGAACACCTTAAGAAAGTAAAAAAAAAGAAAGCAATAAATGCGTCATTAAACTTTAACAGTAAATGATCATAATAATCGTAATACTGCTTTTACAAACACAAATCATACCTTTATGAGGCTTCCTGCTTATAGTTTTAAATAAGACAGGAAAAAGCAAAACGCACTGCCAATGATGTTGCTCATCTATTTACTGGGAGTGGTTCAGTTTAGATACGTTAACTTAAAAACTTTGTACTGAAAGTTACTGGAAAAGATGGTCTAATAAGTTGTTACAAAAGTTTAACTACATCCTGTTGCTGGATGTGTTAAAAAAATTTCAGTCAGTTTGAATACTTGATGAATTCTGGCCTGATTTAACTCTAGTGAAATATGCATGTACTGCATTAACAGCATGTAAAGTTTTAATTATGACATCTTATTATGTAATATTATCTTATTTAGCACTAACAACACTGAAACGTGCTAATGGTCTGACCATCCCATCACAGCACATGTCAATTTTACCTTAATTTCTTGAGCATGTGAAATTATTTCTTCTTGAGACAACTGATACTGCTTCAATGAAAAGTTGTTTGACGAAGGCCTCTCGGGACAGCCAATTTATTTTGTCATGGCTTGGTGACGTCTGCTTTCAAAAGATCTTTAAAACTTGTGGGACAGTAATACCTTTCAGGTATAGAACCAGGGTACTTCTTGAAGTTCCGTGTGCCCTCATTAACAAAGGCATCATACATTTGCTCTTTCTCCACTTGAGATATTTCATCAGTATCCAGTTCATAACCACTAGAAAAAAATAGGGTAAATAATTAAGTGAGGGAAGAATCTCAAACCAATCCTTTCTGTTTCAATGGGCACCAGCATTAAAAACTACGTTAATCTAAAATCGAAGGGAAAACATTTACAATAACGCTAAGTGAAATTTTTGAAATGACTGATATTTGCAGTGCTATTTCTAGATCATCAAGTGATATATGGACGTTAGACGCCAGTAGAGAAAATAGCTTACATGATGTCAAGAAACTACAAGCCGGAACAATTTTGTAGCCATGGCTTTTCAGGCTATGGTAAACCTGGTCAACTTGGTCGAGGTGTTTAGTAAATTCTTTCCCACTAACACCGCCAGCTTCAGAGACATAGTCTTCAATTCCCATTTCCACGCGCAAGGGCCACGGCATGCCTTAAGGACCAGTGTCTCTTCAAATTCACTTTTTCGCCTTCCTTTAATGACGCAGAGAGATTTTCTCCACAGTATGTGCACAAAGTGTAACTTTGCACAACTTTAGAGGTCTTGCAGGGCCGTGCAGAGACAACTTGACAAAGTTTTTGTTTCTTCGTTGCTTGATGTACTGATGGGAGTAGTGGCAACTGTACTTGTTCTCCAACAGGTGATAAACAACATGCCTGCCAAAGAAACAAAGGAGATACATAAGTAATATAGATTTAACAGAATGGCGAATCAAGTTTCATCAAATACTTACTAGTTCCCAATCACTTTGTTTATACATAAAAGGACGTTTCTTAGCACAAGCATCAAAGTTATAAGTCCACACAATTTCCATGTTCGGCTGCAGTGATTTCCCTGGAGCTTTGTAGACTAACATTTGTGTTTAAATCGGCTGTCCAAAGAACAAGACCGGATGCACTTCACCCCGGCCAACCGAATCATAATTGGCTAGACTGATAGGTCCTCCTAAATAGATATTTGTATCACAGGGTGATCTTAAGTACCTGTGCCCAGTTGCACACGATTTATCATCAGGTGCCTTAGCCAGCCAGCCCAGAATCATGGATTCGTATTGGAAAGAGGAACCTTGCACACAAGCACATTAAATTTGAGTAAATAATGATAACCATGAGTAAATAGAATCCAAGAAGTACAGAAAAAGCACACAGGATGTAGCAGAACTATACACTTACTTTGATTTCTCATCTGAGTCGGAGGCCATAAAGAGACCCCATCCATGTTCTGTTTCCTTGACCATAAAGTGAAGAGAAGCAATCACCCACATCCTTCTGATTTGAGACTTCAAAAGCTCAAACTCTTCTGAGGCCATGGCCGGAAAATCTTGTGGAAGTGGTGTTGGTGAAGCCGTACAAGTTCGCACAGGCAAGTCCATGAGATCGTGTGCGAGATTCATGTCGAAATGCCATAAGTCGTTCAATTGGGACGTGCTCATAACATAGCTGAGTGGGGTCGGAGTCCTCAGCCTAAATAAAGCAGAAAAGAGAACACATGTTCATAAGACAGTCATTCGACACTGAATTGATGGCAAAACCTAAAAATAAGCACGATAGTTCATATTTTGATTACAGGTTAGAAGAAGTAAATGAACTCAAATAAAAGAAATGGAGGTTGTCAATCTCATCAGAGGCAACGGACTATAATTTTTAACCTACCATAATGACACGGAAACGGCTATTTGAAAGTTTGCAGACGGAGGAATGAAACTTCGTACAATATACTAGTGTAATTGTGTAAACAACAGGAGGGAACACTAGGAACTGGGGCAAAGAGAACAAGCGCGTAATTTCTCATAGTTGGGAAAAGAGTACCTTACAATTCGCCTTATCTGCCATTTTCCATGGAAATCGGCGGCATGATTCAAAGATAGAACCGGGTATTACGTAGTATTACGAAAGGAGTGAGAACAATTTGAATGCAGATTGTAGGTTATTGTGTAATATGAGTGATTTCTTGAAGCATGGGTTACAAGAATTGTGCGTAAAGTAGCGTCGCAAGAGAGGAGAGCCGACGTAAGCCGACGGAGAAAGAGAGAGGGAGAGAGAGAGAAGAGAGAGCTGGCTAGGAGTTTCAAATTGTGTTGTGAATGCTTCTGCTTAATGATTTTTACCTATGTATTGAATCTACTGCTTTATGATTTCATGAATTGTTTAAATGGCTTATTCAAATCTCCCGTTGTTATAAAACTTTAAAATTTGATCATGTTACACTGACCAATAAATCTGTTTCTCAAAAAAAAAAAAAAAAAAAAAAACGGGGTTCGAGTCCGGGCCTTAGGTCATCGGGGCTCAATCGGGATGGGGCTTATGTCAACCCTGCCGAAATTTCGTCAATTGCCCAAATGTCCCTCGAGGCCGCAGCGCAGCCAACCACCAGCTTCCCAAGATACTCCGAGTTCCCTGGGGTACTCCGAAACTCATCCGTCCGTCATTAATAAGTATCAAAAGTAATTTACAAAAGGTAATTTGTAATCAAGAAACTACTATGTGGAAATAAATTTGAGCCTATACCTGTGCAGGCCCTAACTGCTTTATTAATAACATTTGGAGTTACTGTAGAGTCATAATTAGGGATGTGGGTGAAAAAACTAAATCCGAAACTGACAGCCCCAGGCTCTTCAAACTTCTGCATGTTAATTGACCTCATAAAGCAATGTTGCTTAACAAATTTTGTTCAAATTCATTCGCCTGTCCAGCCAGAGTGGGCTTTCTTTACTCAATGTAGTCACTTTGTGCAAAATCTTCCTGTCCAAGAAATTTTGACAAAGAAGTCTGAAACTTGCTTTAGGCTTCTTTGACCCCTACACTACAAACTTACAGAGATAATTCTATATTCTTCATTTGTTTCACCAAAACAGGTTTTGTTACTTTATGTTTCAAAAAATGTAAAGTTTTTGCCTGTTTGCTATTTTAAAGTTTTTTACTCGTTCTTTACAAAATGTGAAAAATTTAAGTCAATGTGAAGAGAACGAGTATTGTGTTCAAAAACTGTTTTTGTTAGCCACCCTTTTCAACTTTTCACAGACATAGAGTTTATTGTCAACAAGACATTCATTTCAAAGATGAAAAGTCGATATTTCAAACGTAAATGAAGTTTTTTTTCATTGATGATGACAATTATTTCGAAAATCGTGTTTGAAAATGTGTCTCGAAAGTGGTTGGTGTCACATAACCTCTCATAACAACATTCCCTTTCACCTTCATTTCTTTTCTGTTTGAACCTTTCATAGGAATGAATCACCTGTCCGTGCTTTGTTTAATCTTTTTGATCTGAAAATTTTTTCATGAAAATGGAAAACTCTAGGAGAATTTGCAGGTTTCTTGGAGGTGTGCAAGTGCACAGTAAGGTAAGAGAAAAGAGAGATTCTCGGCGGTCATCGATTCGATCCATCGAGATGTTGATTTTTCGAGATCTCGATTCATGTCAGAAAAAGTTTTGTTGAATTTCTGAAGCATCATTCAACCATGTGCAAGCAATTTTTCTGATTTTTTCTGGTTTTTCTTGATATTTCAATGTTATCAAGTTTTTGTTCGGTTTGTCATGTTTCTTTTTTCGTTTGAGACACATATTCACATTCACATTGCTGTTTGTGGAATCTAGAGGGCTTTGTCATTTCCATGCCAACAAACAAGCGGGAAGAGTTGAATCTGGTGTCGAAGGTGATCATCATTAAAAATTCTAACTTTTGAAATTGAAGGATGAAAATTTTCAAAAAAGAATTACAAAATGGTTGATAACGCTTTCTAACACATTAATTTTTCTTGAACAGGTTCGAAAACATTTTCAAAGATTGGATTGAAGTGATTCAAAGTTCGTTTTGGAAAAGGTAAAAGAAAATTAAAAACATCAAGATTGAAGCATGAAAATTTAGAAAGGGAACCATGAAATTGCTGATGACGCTTTCTAACACATTAATTTGTCTTGAACAGGTTCCAAGAGATTTTGAAGGATCGCATTGAGCGTGAAGAGAAGTGAGCGTGCAGGAACTCAGTTTTGTTTAGGAAAGGTAAAATAAAATTAATAATATCAAGATTGAAGCATGAACATGCATTCTCATGCATTCAAACACATTAATTTGTTTTCACTAGGTTCCGGGACGTTTTGAAGGATTGCATTCCAGGTTCCAAGAGATTTTGAAGGATGGCATTGGGCGTCAAGAGAAGTGGGCGTGCAGGAATTCAGTTTCTGTTTAGGAAAAGGTATAATAAAATTAATAATATCAAGATTGAAGCATGAACATGCATTCTCATGCATTCTAACACATTACTTTGTTTTCACTAGGTTCCGGGATGTTCTGAAGGATTGCATTCCAGGTTCCAAGAGATTTTCAAGGATCGCATTGGGCGTGAAGAGAAGTGGGCGTGCAGGAACTCAGTTTCTGTTTAGGAAAAGGTAAAGGTTTCTGATTCCAGACTACGATCAAAAAATCAGAAGTATGAACAGTACCATGTCATACCTGTAACACCTGCATTGTTAAGTGACACAATAATTTTTAACCAGATTCATGAGTTGGTTTTGAGCGTAACCCTGTTTGAATTGAGTTTCAAAAGCCATGTCCCAGTCAATATTTTTGTTGATTGAAAATCACCTGCTTTCCATTTTGTTCAGATCAGGTTTTGCTTTTGTTGTAAACTCTTTTGTCTTTGTTAAATTTTTGAAAACATCATCTCATTAAATGATTTTGAACAAGGAAATTGGCTGATTCCAGTCAACAATTTTTTTTTTTGTAATTCCCTTTGTGATTGTTTAGAAAAAAAGGAAAAATGCATTTGCTACTTTTTTTCAATCAACATTTGCACATTGATCAAATCAAATCAATTGTTTTCAAAGAAATGATAATACTTCAATTTGATGGCAATTTGCATATGTGAAAAAATCCAATTTGAGATGATTGCTTTTTCATGTTTTTGTCGTTTCTTTACTTGCTTACCAACCACAATTTTTTTTATGTTTCAGTGAAAGATTGCTTGACATCAACATTTGACCACATCCAAGGTGTCAGCCCTCATGTGTTCTAAAAGGTATGTAAAATGAGAACATGAGACATAATAACACATACTCATTTCAACAGACACCACAATGCCAAGACACAAAAACAGTTCTTTGTACAACAAACATGCAAGGCAAATCATTGAAAACAATTACAAAAGAAAATGGAAAGATGCCATCAATCACAGACAAAAACTTCTCATGAGAAGCAGACGTGCAAAATTTGACTTAAATCATGATTTTGTTGAAACATGTCGAGAGGAAAATTTGGCAAAAAGGAAAAGACACTTATCTCTGATTCAAACACCACCAACACCATCAGAAAACTTTCAGAAAGAAAAAGCAACAAGAAAATGGTTAAAATGTAAAACAATTTATGAAAATGAAATCCGTCGGCAATTTTCTCATGTTTGTAATTGCTGTGGAAGAATAATGAGGTATTCACAACTCAAAATCCTTGACAAAAATTGTCTTCATGTGGACAAAAATGTGTTGAAAAAGGTTTTTTTCATCAAAAAAGATAATGTTGCAAAGTTTTGCAAGACATGTGCCACATACATTGAAAAATCCAAGATCCCTCGTGTTGCTCTCTGCAACGGATTGGAATTCCCAAAAGTTGAATCAAAAATTTCTCAATTAAACCGAATTGAAGAAAGATTCTTGGCAGCAAGACATGTGTTCCAATCTTTGTGGACCCACCAAGGTCCAAATGGCCAATACAAATGCAAAGGTGGAATAGTCAATGTTCCAGTGGAAATAGACACAAATGTGAAATCACTGCCACGAAAACTGAATGATTCTCACATTATTCATATCAAAATTGCTCGACGAATGACTTATGTGAAAGACTATATGTCTGGTCTTGTCCGACCAAAGCTTCTCTATGATGCAGCAAAAAAATTCGTTAACAAACCTCTTCCAATGGAAGAGGGAATTAAACTTAACAGAAAATTCATCATTGATGATTCTCACAATGAAGGTGAAAGCAATTTTGACCTATCAGATGATGAACACTTTGTCAGGAACGCAATTTTTGAAACCATGTTAACAAATGATCATGATCAAACTGCTTTCTCTGGCCTCCTTGATGAATCAATTAGGGTTGCTCCAGCTGAAAAGTACACTCCAGCAAGTATTCTCTTTGATGATAACTGCGAATTCCTTGCTTTCCCAAAGATTTTTGGGGGTTACAAAATGGAACCCGAACATGAAGGAACAAAATTACCGTACTCAGATTTTGCAAAATCCATGATGCTTCGATTTGACAGACGTGTTGCTGAGAGAGGTGATTACCTGTTATTTATTGCAAAGAAACTCGAACTACTGAAACTGTACAACAACATTGGTATTTGCATGAGAAAAAAAAGCACAGGACATGACATTACAGCAAAAGAAATGAGAAATTCTCATTTTGTGAATGGCCATGAATGGATTTAAAGTTCTGCGAGGTGTCAAAAGCAGTCCTGCTCATTGGCAAGGGGAGAAAGCAAAGTTGTTAGCACAAATTAGACAATTCGGTCTTCCAACATTCTTTTTGACTCTCTCAGCTGCTGACACACAATGGCCTGAACTTTTAGTTGCTTTAAAGTTTTCAGTTGACAAACAGATTATTTCTGAGGAAGAAGCATCAAAATTATCATCAGCAGAAAAGTACAAACTTATTCAGAAAGATCCTGTGACTTGTACATTACATTTTGATCAGCGTTTCAAAGCACTCAAAAAGACATGGCAAAATGACAATGGACCATTTCTCAATTACAAAATCAATCATTATTATTATCGAATTGAATTTCAGCAAAGAGGGTGAATATTTTTCATCATTAAAAAAATTAGTTAATTATCATTTCCATTAGCTTCATGCCACTTCTTTCAGGTCTCCTCATGTGCATATGCTCCTTTGGTTGGAAAATGCACCAAAATTTGATATTAATGATTCAACAACAAAAAGTCAAGTCTGCAAATTTGTTGATGAAATGATTACATGTTCAACTGACACATTACCAGAAGTCTTGCAAAGCTTCAAGTCCATAAACATACTCACACATGTTATAAAAAATTTGCTAACACATGTCGCTTTGACATTCCGTATTATCCTATGACAAAAACCATGATTCTGACTCCTTTTAAAAAAAAAGTAAGGAAAGCCAAACAGATGAAATACAAGCAAATTCTCCTCAGAATCAAGAAATACAAGAATAAAAAGAGGTCACAAAACCTCACAATGTCTCAATTTCTAATTCATGTTGGAGTTATCTGAAAAAACCTATTTGAAAGCCATTAGATCATCTCTCAAAAATTGTCAGATTTTTATCAAGCGAACACCAGCTCAAATGTTCATTAGTCCATTTCCTCCAAAGATTCTCGAGTTAATGAGAAGCAATGTTAATATGCAGTTTGTCCTTGATGCTTATGGAGCAGCATGTTACATCATTGACTATATCAATAAATCAGACAGAGGTGTTAGTAATCTTCTCAAAGAAGTTCAAAAAGAAATTAGAAAAGGAAATTTGTCTTTGCAACAATCTCTTCAAAAAATCTCAAACACATTTCACAACAATAGTGAATTGTGTATACAAGAAGCATGCCACAACATTTTACAACTGTCAATGTCTCGATCAAGTGAGGACTGCATTTTTATTCCAACATTTCCTCCTTCAAGTCGAGTGAGAATGGTCAAAAGTGCAGAAAGACTAGCACAACTTCCAGGAAGTTCAACAGACATCTTTGAAAAAGGTCTCCTTGATCATTATGTGAGGCGACCAAAACAGTTGAGATTGCTAACATTGGCAGAGTTTGCAGCAGAGTACTCATACTCTGCAAAGTTTTGCAAAAACAGCATCAAATTACGCCATGGTCCTGGTTTTGTGAGAAAACGATTGAAACCAAGAATCATTCGTTACAGAAATTATGATTATGAATTGGATCCTGACAATTATGTTCGAGAACAACTCATGCTTTACCATCCGTGGAAAGATGAAACAAAGGATTTGCTACGGAATGGAAATTACACAAGATTTCGAAAACATTTTCATTCTATTCAAAACATCAAAAGAAAATTTAATTCTTTTGATGAAAAAATTCTTCTGTCAGCTGTTGACAATGCACAGACAAGAAGTGAAGAAAATCCAGTTCTTTTTGACAAGGAACAGCCATCATTTGATTTTGATGATTATCATCTTAATGATTCTTTTGTCAGAAATAACATTGAACTTGAATATGATCAACCAGGACCATCTGAATTCAAATTTGTCTCTCCAAAAAAAATGACAGATCACGAATTTCAAGCATTGTTTGAAAAATTAAATCAGGATCAGCGAGATTTTGTGTCCCATGTTGGAGATCATTTCAGATTTTCAACCTCACAGAAGCTATATTTTTTAACCGGAGGTGCTGGTGTTGGGAAATCACTTGTTATTGAGACATTGTATCAAATGTTATTCAGAATCTTCAATATGAACATTGATGCTGATCCAGATGTTCCCAAGGTTCTTCTGTGTGCACCAACAGGAAAAGCTGCATACAATATAAAAGGACAAACGTTGCATTCTGCATTTAGATTGCCTTTAAATCAGAAAACTTTGTCACCACTTTCACCAAGTGTTTCAAATACATTGAAAACTAAACTTGGTCATTTGAGAGTACTTATAATTGATGAGATTTCAATGGTTGGCCAACACACTCTTCAAATGGTCAATGAAAGACTACAACATATCATGGGCAACAATAATGATTTTGGTGGAGTCTCTGTGATTGCAGTTGGTGATTTCTTTCAATTGAAACCTGTTTTTGCTACCCCATTATTTTCTCCTTTTGCAAATAATACATATGAAAATCTTTTCAACAAACCACTTTGGCACAAGTTCAAGGTTTTTCAATTAACACAAATCATGAGACAAAATGAGTTTTCATTTCAAAAAGCTCTCAATAATCTTGCAAAAGGAAAACTTGATTCAAAGGACGTGGACCTCTTCAAATCAAGAACATTTCCATCAACACATAAAAATGGATCATTGTCAAATGCAATCCATCTTTTTGGCAAAAAATGTTGATGTTGATAAATTTAATAAAAAAGCATTACAGAAACTAAAAGGAAAACTGCACATTTCAACAGCTTCTGATGTGATCAGAGGAACTGGAACGAAAGTTTCAAGAAGACAACTTTTGTACACATTGAAAAACAGCAAACATCAAGACACAATGGGAATTCCATCCGAAATTCCCTTGAAAATCGATGCAAAGTACATGATATCTTATAATGTGGACACGGACGATGGAATTTGCAATGGCGCAACAGGAACATTGAAACAGATTGACTTTGGCAAAAATTCTGATGGTTTAAAAAAACCATTGAGACTGTGGATCGAGTTTGATGATGTGACAACTGGAGTAAAATTACGAAAAAAACATCAGACAATAATAAAAAACATGGCTCTTCCAAAAAACTGGACACCAATCACTCCAATTGCTTTGACAGTAAAAACCAAAAAGAACTCTAATCTTCGAGTAAACAGAAAACAATTTCCACTCATTGTTGCTCATGCTATCACAATTCATAAAAGCCAAGGCCTTAGTCTAAAAAAAGTTGTTGTCCACATTAAAGGAAGAATGACAAGAGATCTTCTCGAGGGGCAAACAACTTGAATTTTGGTGTACATTTTTCCTGAAATAACGTGAAATAACGTGAAATAACGTGAAATAACGTGAAATAACGTGAAATAACGTGAAATAACGTGAAATAACGTGAAATAACGTGAAATAACTGAAATAACGTGAAATAACGTGAAATAACACTGAAATAACTTGAAATAACAATGAAATAACGTGAAATAACAATGAAATAACGTGAAATAACAATGAAATAACGTGAAATAACGTGAAATAACGTGAAATAATCTGAAATAACACTGAAATAACTTTGAAATAACAATGAAATAACGTGAAATAACAATGAAATAACGTGAAATAACGTGAAATAACGTGAAATAACTTGAAATAACACTGAAATATCGGTAACAGCCGAGCAGCCGGCCGAGCTACTCTCGGCTACTCTGAGGAACAGGCGAACAGGCGGAACAGGCTGGACACGCCGACAAGGCATCCTACTCCCTCCCCGACCCCTCCTCTTGCCCTTCCGGCCATGGGGGCCATGGGGCCATGGGGCACCACGCGCCCCGGCGGAAGTATGGCTGTAGAATTTCTCATACTTGGTCGCGATGAGAATTTGGTAAGAATTGTGTCACTCGAATATGAATCGTATTGTGCCAGCTGACGACGTGTTTGTCGGATTAATGGAGACTTCAGTTGGATTTAACATTGAATATTGAATCTAAGCGAGCGTCCTGCAGAAATAAGATAAGTAATTTAAACCTCTTTTGAAATGCTTTGAATGTGGCTTGGTGTCAAATTGATTCTTTTGTGAAATTTTCAGATCATGATGGATGGTTGTAGATGGTTCTGCAGTGTCGTTTGAAATGAGCAGACAAAGTGCAGGCTGCAGCAATCCGAACAGACGATATCGTATCGAAAGAAATATCAAAGTGATCACGTCGTGGCTTTAGTGTTCATTTTTTGACTGAGGTACACCGTAGAATTCTGCTGTCAACGTGGAAAAGTAATCAATCTGGTTCATTTATATTTGTGCTCTGTTCAGGTTAGGTGTCTGGTATGGGTTATATGTTCTGAGCGGTTCTGAGGATAATATGTAACTATTTCTACTGCAGAGGTTTTATTGAATCATTCATTTATTTTCCTCCCCATTTTAGGATTTTCCTAAGAGTCTGTCTTATACATAACTTATTTATAGTAGTTGTTTTGGGCTCGGAATTATGTTGCAATGTTCACTGTATGGTGTCAAATTTCTTTTAAAATGCACCCGCCTTTGAAAAATATTCTTTATATTTATGTGGTACCCGGATAGTTAAGAGAGTTGGATGCCCCTGCAGTAACGGCTTCATATTTAATTGCTCTAGGGTGGATTGTTTCTATGCTCTGTTGGGCTCGGTTCGGGATCTACAGCAAGTGTATTGTCCCGTTGCAATTGGTTGACCATCATTGGGCATCTGTGGTTTGTGCAACTTGCAAAGAATTCAATGTGAGTTTTGTATCTGCTGTATTTAATGTAATTATATCTGATTTTAATCAGTTTCGGTTCTAATTTTATTACATTTGATTTTGTCTGATTTTAATCTGTTTTGGTTTTAACCTAACCGAGAATGTAACTTTGTGTCCTTGTTATTCTTTTGAGGACCCAATTTGTTTCAGCCCATAGCAAGGGATATGGTTGTAAAAGTATTCTCTATTCTAAGAAAATGATGCCATTTTTTATTCTGTTTTGCAGCAGCGTGAGCATCAGCCTGGAGTGGTGTGGAGTCCGTCTGTGTCTATCCCATTCTGTCCAACCCCAAAGGATTAGTTCTGCCGAGTACTGCTTTGACTCTTCCCTCTTCTTGGCATCATTTTCATCAAGATAAGTATTAGTCGGTATTAGACGATATTAGTTTATAAGAAAAACTTCAGAATGATATTTGAATATTTTCAAAAAGTTTGATTTCAACACAAGTGTAGGGGGTAGATAAAAATAATTATTCAGAAATATCTGCATGTAGTGGCTTGCTTGAGTTAGGGTAATTTAGTGCTAAAGAATCAGATCATATTCGTATGAGTTTATCACAAAAACTGAAGAACTGTGAGAGTTCTATTTGACAAGTACTCTGTTCTTTTCCGAACTGAGGAAATATGCACTAAAATCTGCCGTTTACTTGGCAACTTTTTCATTGAGTTAGTGACTCGAGGGGCATTGAGGTCTTGCGCGCTGCACGGGCTGCAGTTGCTGGACAGGGGCGTGCTCCCGCGGAGGCTGGATGAAGCTGAAATCCAAACGGCGTCGACGCCGCAGTCCAAAACACCGTCCAAAGGTATCTGGAGGCTCACGTCGTCGTGCGCGGTCCGTTGAGGCTCGGACGGAGTCTGCAGGGGCTGTGGGGCTGGACCCTTGCCGGGCGCGGAGGGCAGGGGAGAGGCTAGGTTGGGTCGCCACGGGTGCGCGGTGCGGGTCGTCCGTCGAGAACGCCGTTGCCATCGAGTTGTACGACGGCATCAGGAATCCGTACTGCGGCAGCGAGGAGAAGGACGCGTTCGAGAGCGGCTGGCACGAGGACGGCCGCTGGTAGTTGGTGTGCTCGAACAGGGCGGCGGCGTCGCTGCGCGGCGTTGCGGTGGGGAGCTGCTGCAGCCCCTGCTGGCACGCCAGCGGGGGTGGCCGCGGCGGTGGTCGCAGAGGTACGTGGCCTCCGCGCCCAGCGCCATGTGGGTGGCCAGGTTGCGCGCCCGCTGATCCGCGCGGCACGCCACGGCCTCAGACTCCGCGTCGAGCTCCTGCTGCGGGTGCCGCTTGACGCGGTGCAGCGCCTCTACCTTCTTGAGCACGCGCGAACGCGCGGCTGCGGCGCTTCGACATATTGGGCGTGTCCATGGAGCTGGCCCGCCGGCAGGTGCCGGAGCCGCGGACGGGCTTGGCGTCGGAGTCCACGGTCCACCACGACCACGACCAGGGGCCCTTGTCGTTGGCCTCGCGGACGAAGCGGTCCAGCAGAGACAGGTTTTGGCTCACCGAGTTCTTCCAGCCGGCCGTCATCGAGGAGGCCACTGCGCTTGACCGGAAGTACGGCACGTTCTGCTGCAGACAGCGGTAGATGTGGGACAGCGTCAGCCGCTTCTCCGGCGAGGAGGTAGTGGCATGCGCAATGAGGTCCGCGTACTACACGTTGCCCTAAGCGTTCCGCAGCCGCCAGCACAACGGGGGCGGGGGCCGCGACGACAGATCCTCGACGACGGACACGTCCGTCATGGAGGGCGCCTCCACGATCACGTCCATGTCGCGCGGGGCGGCGACTGCCATCTTCTCGATGAAGAAGCCATCGAAGTCCGCCAAGACGTTCTCGGGCTGGGGGGTGGCGGCGGGGGTGGGTTCGCCGCCCGGCAGCAGCGGCCAGGTGCAGCCCGCTGCACGGCACAGCAGACTGATTCCGAACATCGCTTTCGTCGCTCTCTGTCTCTGTACGGGACGCCCCGCATGAGTGCGAGAGAGACAGAGCGACGAAACCGCAACTTTCGGAATCAGCCTGCAGGCCGAAGGCACTTCGTTGTTTCGTTCAAAAAGCGCTCCTTTCAAGGTAGGCAGCCACAATGACACCGGTGCCCGTTGGGTTGTTCTCCGAAGCGAGTAACAGTCGAAGTGCTTTCAACACGATTCCTATTCTTCTCAATGTGCCGTGGTTTCCGAATTCTCTTCAGAAGGCCCTTGCCTACTGTTTAGTTAGGTGGTTTATCTCCGGTACGTTTTAATCAATTTCGTACACGCAGAAAAGCAGCTGAGGCAGTGTCCAAGTCCCTTTGCCTCACCAGCGCCCTCCAGCCGCCCCTCTTGGGTATCCTCCCCCTCCCTATCCGCCCCTCTAGTCCCCCCCTCCACCTCTGCCCTACCGCTACACGCCCCTATATTCCCCTGTATCCTATTGGCCAGGGCGCAACAGTCGCAGACAATCGCGAATCGGCACGTTGCTTTGTTTTAACGGTCATTGCGATCTAGTCTGTGCCCAGAGACGATTGTGTCGTTGTGTCCTGGAGTTTCAGAGGAAAATTGCAGAGTTTAGTGCGAGTGCGGTTCAACCGTTTGTGTGGTGCAGTTCCTCAGCGTGCTAGCGATTAGCTGACGCTCAACTGTGTGAACGATTTGAGCATTTCGAGGCGTATTTGTGTTCGCTCTGTGCCTGTGGCTCAGGAACGGCTTGGGTCTTTGGTCCTTGGATAGGCGACTGATCAAGATGAGTTTTGACGGCTCACCCTTGAATTTTGGTCAAGATCACCAGCAGGTGAGTTGCTGGTTTAGAAAACAGAATTTTCAGTGTTTAGTAGTTGAGCCGGAGACTGTGAGTCCGGCTCAGGGAAAGGGTTGCTCTAGTTTTTTCAATGGCGTCCCTTAGCTGGTGAGTGTTTGTGCCGGCTTGGGAGCTGTTCGAAGGGATGGGACTTAGCCTAAGCAGTGCTCGCTGGGTTTCTCATGGGCATTGGTTTTGATCCTAACACCCTTGTTTTAGAGTCCTCTATTTCCCCATGCGCCCATGAGTTGCATATTGTCCATGATAATGATATGTTGGGTCACGTTTTAATATTACTCTCCGCTAATTTACTTTGAATTGATTCTTTCTTCCATGAAGAGGGAAATTTATTTGTTTCCAACAATAACTTAAAATTGTGAACCAAATTGGTGACCATACCACTTTTAATTCATTAATTAGCTATGGAATTGTTCCATTAGCATTAACAAGAACTACAGTACGGAACTATAATAATCCACTACAAATATAATTACAGTTATCTTTTTCATTATTTTTGACAAATTAAGTAAGCAGTCGTGCAAAGTGCAGTAAAACATGACCCGTTTTCTGTAAGTTATAGGTAAATATGGGTGTTTCCAACTAAACTATATTTTCTTGTCTTTATATTTTTTTTTGTTCATTAGCTTCTTTTTTTTTAAGAGGACGTGGCACTTTTTATGTGTGCTAAGTGTACCGAGTTACAGCTGAAGGTGCCACCTCCTATTGTTTTTCTTTTAAAAAAAGCGAATGAGTAAATTTTTTTTAAACATAATTAAATACAAGTGGACATAAGGGGAACTGTTTAATTCAAGTGCCAAAATTGATGCACTTACTAACCTTACATTTCAATAGTGAAGGTCCAATTTGAAGGCCTAAACGTTTAGACTTAGCAAAAGTCTGCGCGCAGTGAAATAATTTTATTTTTTGGACCATTTTTCAAGGCGATGTGTTAAAGTGAAAAAGTTGAGTTAAGTGACATCATCTTTTTGCCAAAAAGGATCTCTAAAGAACCATCTTTTTATTGGAAACACCCATAGAAAAAATATTGTTAACAGCTCATGTTTTACTGCACTTTGTGCTACTGCCCACTTCAGGAAATTTTCTCTAGCTTTAGTTTACCTTTAGGTAGTGATTCTTCATTAGATGAAACGGGTACCAACTATTAAACCTCAAAAGTTTCAACTAATTCAGTGGCACCATTTTACATTCAGGTGTAGTTCCAGAAAGTTTTTTGTTTGTTTTTGTTCTTGTGTGAGCATGCGAGTTCAGCAAACGCCCGTCGGACAGCATACCGACCACACCTCACTGGCGTCCAAGCCATGTGCTCTAAGGGAATTTCGACAGGGGCAAGGTAGGCCACCATTCGCACTCTGGTGTGTTGCTGAGTGGGTTGGTGGCCTACCTGGCAGGCGCTACAAGCCCTCCGTTTGAGGGTTGTGCAAAGCAGGCTGCAGCCATTCCTGCACTACGTCATGCCTCCTGGTCATAGTCTGGGCGGACAGTATTCTGCTCAGCTAGTCTTGTCGCTAAATTTGATCAAAAGGCCACTTCGCTTAACATATCGTTTGGTGGAGTTTTGTGTGTGTCTGTTAACGGGGCCATAAGCTCGGGCTGAAATCACTTTATTGTTATTTTAATGTGATTTGTTTTAGGCGCCGCCCTTGGACGAGGAGACTCGGGCATTCTGGGAGCTGGTAGAAGAGAAGCTTCCGGGCGTGTCCTTCCCGGACAGCTACAAGAGGCTTCTGGGTTTCCATGGCTTCAAGTCAGTTGTCGCGGTGGGCGGGCTGGACGAGGATGACTTGCTCGCCATCGAGGAGGACTCGCAGAGCCGCTTCGCTAAGGCACCGGCGTACAAGCGCGAGTGGTACCTCGGCGACCAGGCGGACGACCCTGCCTCCTTCAAGTTCTTGCGGGGATACCGCAAGGTCCTGCTGAAGGTAGTGGAGATGTGCAAGACTCAGACCTTTCTCGGCAAGGAGGGCAAGAAGGCTAGCAGCAGCAAGAGGAGGTCGAACCGCAGCAGCCCCGAGAGAGGGGAGACTGCCACCCCCACCCCTGCTGGAGAACGAGATTGCACGTTGGAGGAGAAGAGGGTTCGGAATCTCGTTCTCACCGGGATCGACGCAGCTAGCACAGCTCTGTCTAAAGAGGTCCTGGAGCAGAAAAATTCCGTGGTGGCTAGCGTGAAGAACAGCAATGGCGTTTTCCGCGCTGACATCAAGTGCCCGCTCTGCACTAGCACGACGTCCTTCGACAAGAGTGGGGGCAGGTGGATCGTGAGCAACTTCATCTCCCACTTGAAGAGGCTGCACGGATCCGAAGCCAATGGCAAGAAGCTGCCCGTGAAGAGGAAGATTGTGCTAGGCAGTCCAATTGCGGCTGCCTTCAAGCGGCAAGCGTTTTCCTCTTCATCCAGTGTGCTTGAGGGGAGGCTTCAAGAGGAGGCCGAGGATGAAGTGGAAGCGGTGCTGATCGACGACGACCCAGACGCGATCAACGTCGCCCCTGCGTCCCCAGCACGTCCCCAGCCAGCCCAACCCCGCAAGCCGGCCAAGGTGGCGACTTGGTCATGGCCCTCAAAGCAGAAGGAGAGTAGATCGAGTGGATCCACCACGCTGGCGCCTAGTGGTACTCCTCGAGTGTCCCCTGGCGCCCAGCGGACGTCTGTGGCCGCCCTTGTCCACAACGCTGCCTCAAAGCAGAAGGAGAGTGGATCTACCATGCTGGCGCCTAGTGGAGCTCCTCGAGTGTCCCCTGGCGCCCAGCGCACCGCCACTGTCCACTCCGCCGAGAAGAAGAGCATCAGCGGTAAGGTGACTGGCCCCCTCCCCGCGACTAAGGCCAGTGGTGTCGCCCGGGTCACCGGCTCTTCCCAGGGTCGCGGCAGCACCACTCCCACCACCACTCCCACCACCACTCCTTCATCACCGGCTTACGAGAGCTTTTGCCTCGATCCCGAGTTGGAGAAGATTTTGGAGGAAGCGGAGAGTCGACTCAGTGCCGCCAGCGACCAGGAAGTGGAGACCGATGAGTCTTTTCAGACGGGGAGGTAGGTGCCCGGTCCGACCGTGACCTCCCCAGCAAGTGGCGCGATGAACGCTACAGTAGGACCGCGAGATGGCAGCGTTATCTCTGCAACTCTATTGATGATGATCAGAGTTTCATCACTGACTTCTTCATCAAAAGCAAGCCGCCAAGTCAGTCCACACAGCCAACGCAGCCGACACCACCCATTCGAGCTGTTCGAAGCGCCATTCCACTCGCTGAGAACCTGCCTCCATCGTGTGGTGCTCTGCTAAAGAGGCTGGTGGAAACAGCAGAGATGAACGAGGGTCGCCATCCAAATGCACGGAGGTACAAATCTCTCTCTCTCTCTCTCTCTCTCTCTCTCTCTCTCTCTCTCTCCTCTCTCTCTCTCTCTCTCTCTCTCTCCTCTCTCTCTCTCTCTCCTCTCTCTCTCTCTCTCTCTCTCTCTCTCTCTTTTAAGGGGGTATATAACATTCAGATGTGGTTCTGGGCTGCTTTCTGGGGGGTGAGGACAAAATTTTACAGTGAAGATGAAATTTTTATAAAAATAAATTCTTTGTGAGAAAAGGGCTTATTTTACCCATGAGGTGTAGCTTGGTGTCAGTCAGAACCTGCGTTATTGCTTTAAACAAATCTGTGAGGAAGAATTGTGTTAGGAAACCAGAGTTTGGTACGAAAAGTGCAACCATATGAGTGTTCTTATTTTCAAGCTTGCACGCAAGATTTTGTCAGATCTAGGGAGTTTTAAAGATTAGGTCTGGTTCTGATTTATTTGTCACCAGACAGGCTTCAAATTGTCACAGGATTATTTTGAAATGTGAAGTAATACAGTTTGTAGGAACACTTTTGTTGGTAAAATGAGGGCATCGTGCCAAGAAAAAAAACTAAATTGTTAAAAAACACAAAACAAAAAAAAAAAAAAAAACTCAGCTTCCTCAACACAATTTTACCTCACTGATTGTTTTAAGTTTCAGTTTGAATTACTTTCAAGTAAATGAAGATAATTTTGTACAGTTTTTTGGTACAGTGGGTAGCGGAGCAGATAGGACAATGATATCGAATACATTTAATATAATGCTCATCATCCAGTATATGAAACTAAATTATAATGTCTTGAAGTTGTAAATGAACTAGTGTAAGGCCTTATTGAAGGAGTGAGGAAAGGGCTGTTCTATGTATACTAATGATGATCATTTATCTTTGTCCAGGTATTATTCTGATGGCAAGCTAATCGCCACCTACCTCTACATGATTAGCGGAAAGTTGGCGTATGAAACTTGGCAGGCGAACATGCCAACTGCCTTGCCAACCACTTCCCTCCTCAGCAAGCATCTCCAACGGGTCAATCAGCCTGTCCAGGAAGGGATATTTCGCTTTTCGGAGCTGAAAGAATTCCTCTTGGCCAGAAAACTGCCGAACGTTGTGTGGATTAGCGAGGATGCAACACGCATCACTGGCCGGATTGAGTATGACCCCAGAACAAATCTGTTAGTTGGTTTTGTTCCGCATCTCAACGGCAATGGCTTGCCCTGTAGTGATGGCCTGGAAGCTGTGAGCGAGGAAGCCATGAAGCAGATGTTTGCCAACAGAGTTAAGGCTGGCAACGCTTACGTCCTCATGGCTCAGCCCCTGGCTGATGGGGCTCCACCATTTTGTCTTTGTCTATTTGGCACAGACAACAGATTCACTGCAGAGGATGTGGCTAAACGTTGGGCTTGGATAAAAGTGGAAGCTGAAAAGCATGGCATCATCATCGCTGGCTTTTCAACTGATGCAGACTCCAAGCCCCTGCGAGCAATGCGCTGTTTAGCAATGCCAGAGAATTGTGACAATGGAGACAAGTGGAAAGGATGGTTCGTTCAAGACCTTCATCCTGAAACCATCTTCATTCAAGTAAGTATGGATGATTCTGTAAGTACTTTCAGTGCCCAGAATAAGCTCTGTGCATCAAACTGTTTCCGGCATTTAAAAACTTTTATTCATTTATTTACTTAACAAAGCCACAGTGTCGAGGTTTAGAAAATTAATTGAGTCTCGGGGTTTTAAAATGCAGTATTTGGATATTTCCATTTTGAAACAACAGAAGTATATGTTCTGGAGTTGACTCCAGATTTTAGATCATTATTTTAAATAAAATTTGTTCTCACATATATATTTTTAAAATATAAAATATTTTTAAAAATAATTATATGGTTAACCATTTTAAAATGGATGCATATTCCTCTTTGTCGGGAAGAAACCAAAACTCTCCTGCAGTGACACCCTCCGTCTTTTTAAAATATTACTATTAGTATTATTATAATTTAATTGTCTGGAAGGTATTTTGAGGAATGTAAAAGGATTTGGTTGAATTTTGAGTAATAGTCGCAATGTAACCCTTTGCTTTGTTTTATTACTTTTAAAATTATTTTTTTAATTTCATCTTTTTAAATGAAAAGCAATCTATTGTCTCATTGTAATTATGGTGACACTTTCTTTAGAAATCAGAGCCTGGCATGGTTACTGTCACCCTTGTCCAAATTAGGTTTGCACCATTATTGGACAGGGCTTGACTCCTTATGACTATGATCATTGAACCAAATCAGAATCCATTAGTATGAACTGTTGTGTGGGTCTTCATAGTACATTTAAAATACATGGTTTGGTGTCACAGTGCTGCAAGCAAAGTGCAGCTGAGTTACTGGAGGGGGAGTTTTAAAATATAATCTCTTTGTCTCTCCCAAATATTGTGTTTTAAGAACCTGAGCCTCATTTAATGTTTTCAACTTTGACTTGTGAGCTCTTTTTAGTCAACTAAGAAATTTAATTAAAAATGACAAATACTTAAAGTTGGATGCGCAGATGTGTTCTTTGACACTAAAAGTACTTATAAAAGGTACTTAATATCCCCTAAAACCTGAAACATAAAATTATAATATAATTTGTACTTGTCATTTAAGTTGAAATGATAGAACTGTTTGCATATTTATTGTTGTTGCAGGATACTACCCACAATGGCACAAAGCTCAAAACCTTGTTTTTGAACAGAGGTCGCTCCCTTATCATGGGCACCTTCTGTGCTTCGCCCACCTATGTCCAAGAAGTCATCGATAATGTCTCCAAAGAACATCATGGATTGACACAGTCTGATATGAACCCCAAGGACAAGATGAATTTTCAGGCTGTTCTAAGGCTGACTGATGACCGTGTTTTGAAACAACTAAGGAAGATTCCTGATGCCGTAGCCACAGAGCTCTTTTTGTGCCTGGTAGGAGAATCTCTCGATGCTTTCCTTCAGCCTCAGATGTCACCCTTAGAACGCATTTCAAGCATGTGGAAGTTCACCTTTTTCCTCCGTTTGTGGCGGCAATGGCTCATTGAGGAAGAATATGACCTACAGCAATGTTTCCTATCACCTCAGACATATTTGTGCATTGAGCTCAATGCCCACGCCATTATTCAGGTTGTTGTGAAAATGCGTGACTGTCCCTGTAGGCTCCTCCCACATCTGTTCAGCAGCCAGCCCTGTGAGAAGTGCTTCCGAGCTGCTCGGTCACTATCGTCAACCTTTGCTACTGTTGTCAACTTCAGTATGTTGCAACTGCTGAGAAGGCTTCGAAGGATTGACTTGCAGACACAGATTGTTTATGAGCTTGATGACCAATATGTCTTTCCACGGTGAGCATTACTTTATGAATAATTGTACTTTCTTGATTTTATCTGTTAATTTTAATTAAGAAAATTATAGGTCTAACTCAAGAATTAGGAAAATATTTATTTTGGTGTAAGTCTAGAAATTTTTAACACAAGGGTTGTGATTTCTGATTTCAGTGAGAGGAAGAAACATGTGTTGGCGCAGCAGGCGGCTGAAGTACGGGCAGATACTGAGATGCCTTCAGACGACCAAATCTTGGAGCAGATTGCCATGGCCAGATCAGAGGCACGTGACTTTGCGGCCTTCCTCTGCATGGACCCACAGGGTGTCGACGATGTTATTTCGTGTCCCCTGAGGCCTGGCGTGGGCCTTGATCTGGACATGTCGGACGAAGAGGACACTGACGACCCTGCTGTTATCCTTGCAAGCCCCGACCCCGACCCAGATGACCTGGCGCTCCTTCATGTCAGCCAAGATTGTTCTGGTGGTGGAGAATACCAGGACATTCCACCCGAAAGCCCCTTTGTGTTGCACACCCTTGACAACGGGGTGAAGGTCCCCATCAGGAAGACAACACTCTGTTGGAAGCTGTCGGAAGGAATCACTAGGATCAGCGCGGACCGCTTGCATAGGGTGTGCGAACCGATGCCAACCAACACCTCCAGTCGGGCGCAACAGACTCCGCAGGGCGCAGTGCAGAAGAGCGCCGTTGCGATTGGAGATTGGTGCGTGTTCCGTGTGCAAGGACAGGTGCGCGTTGGGCGTGTGCTTGCCTTCCGGTACCTGACAGGGAGGGGCCGAGAGGCCACATACACCCTTCTCTCAGCCCCAGTTGCCGTACCTGATGGAGTGACGGCTAGAGGGCTTGGATGCGTCTGCAGCTGGTTCGCCCACGCGGAGGACGGAAGGCTGACGCATAGTGATGTCAACAGGGTCGTTCCTATTGAACACTACTTGCGCACACTGGATGCACCCAAAGTCGTCAGTGGGAAGTTAAAGATGTCTGACACGGCTACAGCATTCATCAACAGTTTGAAGGAGTAATGACGAGCAATGCCTTTCCGGAGAGCTGGGTGGACAGGGTTCAACTCTGCGCTTCGAGTGCAGCATGTATCCCTTCCTTGCCAGCATGCAGCTCGTGGTATGGCCAATGGTGGTGTTGCAGCGAAAGCCCTCTGCACTCAGAGTGCAGCATGCTCGCTCTCACCCTCAAGAAGACGACAGCACCAATGCATCAGCGTAAGATAAACAAACCATCAAAAGCCTGAAGATTTCACACCCGACAAACATCACTGCATTAGAACCCTATGCTGGATACAACTGAACGAAACACCATTAACCCATGATCACAGAGGATCCTAGGTAAGCACTAAGAACCCAATTATATCTTCCACATTAAGTTATAGGTATGCAACATAAATTATTGTTGTTTTTTTCAGCCTTGTTTATGTCCTTTATTATATATACTGCATAAAGCCCTTAATAGAAATGCCTGAGAGCTTCTGCAGCTTATGTCGTAGTTGGTGCCTCCACTCAATTGGCATCTAGGCATAAGTGAGTGTTTCAGTGCAGATATAAACAACTGTATCCGTTGTGTTCAATTAAACTAATTGTCCGCATTTATTTTCCAGAATTTTTCTTTTTGGGTTTTACGATTTGTCAAAGAAATGGATGTGACTACTTGGAGCAGGGAAGTGAAGTATTCTATTCTTTGTTGATTTTTGCCAGATGTTCCATTTTCTTCTTTAAAGAAATAACTATCTGCATTTTTCCCACAATGGGAGCCATTTTAGAAATCTGTGCAGGGGTAGAGCCTGGCGTAGGATAGGCATGTCTAAGCGACATGATGCACTTATCTTATTTAATCTTAATGGGAGCCATTTTAGAAAAGTAACTGCGTTGGTTTGTTGGCAGGCAAGCTGAGAACTGGCAGGGCCACCGTTAAGTCCTTCAGTCGATTGGATTGTGGTTGGTGCCTCCACTCCTGAATTGACATCTATGGGCATGACAAACAAAACTAAACAAGTATGTTCTTTGGGGCAGATATAAACAACTGTATCCGTTGTGTTCAATTAAACTAATTGTCCGCATTTATTTTCCAGAATTTTTCTTTTTGGGTTTTACGATTTGTCAAAGAAATGGATGTGACTACTTGGAGCAGGGAAGTTAAGTATTCTATTCTTTGTTGATTTATTCCAGATGTTCCATTTTCTTCTTTAAAGAAATAACTATCTGCATTTTTCCCCACAATGGGAGCCATTTTAGAAATCTGTGCAGGGGTAGAGCCTGGCGTAGGATAGGCATGACTAAGCGACATGATGCACTTATCTAATCTTAATGGGAGCCATTTTAGAAAAGTAACTGCGTTTGGTTTGTTGGCAGGCAAGCTGAGAACTGGCAGGGCCACCGTTAAGTCCTTCAGTCGATTGGATTGTGTTTGGTGCCTTCACTCCTGAATTGGCATCTATGGGCATGACAAACAAAACCAAACCAGTTAGTACTTGAGTCGAGTTTGAACCATCTATTTCTTGAGTTCTTGTTGTAACTAATCATCTAAATTATTTTTCAGGTTTGGTGAGCTTTTTTTTTTTGTTTTTTTGACTGGTCAAGGATTGCCTTGACAGCTCTGAGAGAGGCTGCAAGCCTGTTTGTATGGTATATTCCTTCAGTCCCTGAAAGGTCATCACTTTTTATGAGGGCAAAGGTAGAAATTTCTTGCTTCCTGAATTTCTCTTAAATCTCATGTTATGACTAGGTATAAATTAATTTAAAAAAAGTTGATTTGTTGCAGGACTTCAACAATGTGTGTTTGCTCTTACATACTGATGTTGCTACTCTGGCGTATCCTATTACTGTGTACATAGACTTTCAAGTTTACTGCTTATAAAATTCTTATTATACCCTGCAACTATAGTAACTAGCTAATTATCAAAACCACTGCCTTGTGATGCACTTGCACTCCAGTGTACTGTATCCGGAGAATATAATAAACTTCAGTTGCTGTCCCAACCTAGCTCTGTGTACATGTTTTTATTGTTTTTCATGCCTACTTCCCAACTGAACCTACGACTAATGCCAGAAATACTCTGCACCCATAATCATACAACAGTATGAACAGTCTGCCAGTGTTGCATCTTTATATGACAAGAATTTTTTTTTTTAAATCTTTGTGTTTGCTTCCTCACAAAAAAAAACAACTTTTATTCATAGCACTTAATTTACGTAAATGTAAACTGAGAATGGCATATTCACATTCAATTACTGTGTTTCAACTCTTACTAAAGGAGAAAATCTAAGAAACAGGTGGATTAACAAAGTAAAAATAGCCTCAAATGAATATGTATACTGAACAATACATTTTTTGCATGTACTGCCTAGAGTACCAGTTGACAAATAATATTATTCATTTTACTTTGGTTCGTAAGAAACATGATTAAACAATTAAGCTCTTCGACTGCTTACAACATAAAAATATGTTGCACATAGAAGGTATTAATTAAATTTTTACACCCAAATTATGGGAGGGAGTCAGCGCTTGCACTTGGGTCCACCAAAGCCACTCAAAAGCAGTGAAGGTGCTACCACAATGAGCTCATCAGACTCATCACTCATTTCATTTTCGCTCACTTGTAACAGACAGTTAATTTGTTTTGTGGTAGAAGTGCACCTCCAAATAAGCGAGCAAAAAATATTGGTTTCCTGTGTACTTTTAGGCCAGCCTCACCAAAGAATGCCAAGAGCTGTGTCAACTCTTTTGGGTGTATTGAGCAGAGGAAAACTAGGAGAAACAAAGGAAAAGTTGTATATGCCTTCAAGTTAAACAGTTCCGAGCAGAGCTGCCTCCTACGGACCCCTTTAAACAAGCCAAATTTGTGGTTTGTAGTAGGCAGCTCTGCTCGGAACTGTTTAACTTGTAGGCATATACAACTTTTCCTTTGTTTCTCCTAGTTTTCCTCTGCTCAATACACCCCAAAGAGTTGACACTGCTCTTGGCATTCTTTGGTGAGGCTGGCCTAAAAGTACACAGGAAACCAATATTTTTTGCTTGCTTATTTTGTGGTGCACTTCTACCACGAAGCAAATTAACTGTCTCTTACAAGTGAGTGAAAATAAAATGAGTGATGAGCGGTGATGAGTCTGATGAGATCATTGAGGTAGCACCTTGGAGCTTTTCAATTTGTAATCATCTTTAAAGCTAACTTTTAATTTATTTATGCGAATGTACTTGACAGTTGTTTAGCCACGAAAAGCAGGACATAGCAAGGAGATATCAAAACATGAGATAAATAACACACCATTATATTAATTAAGGTGGTTTTGTATCAAGTTTTCCAGAAGTTGAAATATGGCGGAAAATGGTCTCTTCTACCCAAAAGGTGTAGCTTTGTATCAGCATCAGTCAAATCAAGGTTTCTTGATTCTAAAAAAAAATTAGAGGCAGAACTTTAGTGCTTGCACGCAAGATTTTGTCGGAACCAGTGGGTTTAAAAGATTGGGCATTGGGCCGCCTGGTTTGATTTATTTGTCGTCAAACAGGCTGCAGGTTGACACAGGATTATTTTGAAATGTTGAGTAGTACAGTTTTTCAAACATTACTGTTGGTGTTTTCACACCCAAAAACTGGATTCAGGATTCAATTATTAGAGCTGGACAGAAACAAGGACCGTTTTTATTTAGGTGCAATCACGTAAAATAGATAAGTAGCTCCCGGGCAGGTGGCTGCACTGTGGACTGCTGCGCTTGCGCTCCTTGAGTCTCCCCCCCCCCTCTCCCCCCGACGCCGTGAGCTGAGCCCACCAACCGCCAACCGCCAACCGCCGTCAGTCAGTCGACGTTGGTCCGTGGTCCGTCTAGTTGCGTTTGTTGTATTGTCTCAGCCATCTGTAATGCCGGACTGGTTTTGTGCTTGTGGGGCATGGTTAGGCCAGCCCTACCCCCCTGTATGTGTGAATTGCGAGGTGATCGGCTTCTGCAAGTGCGGCATGCCGGTGCGTTCATCGGACAAAGGCGAGTGTTGGGACTGCAGGTTCAAGCGTACAGGTGTCCGGCCAATGTCGCAGCCCTTTCATGTGTATGCGAACCGTGACCCTGTCCGTCGCCAGCAAGTGGGTGTTCCTGCTCCTCTCCTTGACTGCTCTGAATGTGGCATGCCAGCAGCCAAGACCACGGACACCACCGTGGTCTTGTACTGCTTGGCCTGCTACAAGAGCACCATGGAGAGGATGAGGAGGCAGCTGCGTGAGCGTTCTCCCTTGTCTCCACCTTCGTCTCCATCTCTGGAGCATGCCCCCTCTCCTGTCTGGGACCTTGATCCACAGGACATCGTGGTGGACGTCCTCAGTGAAGGCGTCAAGGCCAAAGCGTCCAAATGCCGCCTCTGTAATCGGAGAGGCCATTCCGCCAAGGACTGCGATAGGAGGCAGGACCCGGAGCTGAGGCGGCGTCGGCGGTTGGCCGTGAAGGCCAGCAAGAAGAAGCAGAAGGCCCGCGACAGCCAGGTGGTGGGCGTGTGGCTGCCCACCTCGCCTTAATGCCCTCCTCATTGGCCGGGTCTGGTGCTATAGCGAAAAAAAAGATAAGTAGCTCTGACTGTGTTTAATGGGACATTCCATGCCAAACCCCCCTTTTGGCCTGAACTGAAGCAGACCATCATCCTCAACACTAAGGGTTTAGGCAAATTCCCACCAGTTTGGATTTTATAGCCATTTGAGTTTTCCCACTTTAAGTAAAAACACTGAAATTCATATTTTATTTTTTGGAGGAGACTGGGACTAATTTTGGTGGTTTATTTCTCTTCTTGCAAGTCTAAAGAATCAGTTCTAGCAGTCAGCAATGTTAAGGGAAAAAATACAAACTTTCTAAACATATTTTGGTCAAAAGAGGGCATTCATGTGTTGAACGATCCCATGAAATAATCAAATCAATATTTTACGATACTAACTTTTAACAAAACAGACTATCTCTGTTTGATTAGTCTTGTATGATCCAGTAAAACTCAAGAGTAGAAGTAATTGATTTGAATTATTTTGGATGATCATTGGGCCTATCTTCTTTTTAAGGAATCACCCCTCAGTTGTATTTGTTTCTATAGTTCAAGATTGTGTTTCTTACTACAAATTAAGTCTTGTTGAGGATGATGGTCTACTTCAGCTCAGGCCAAAAGTGGTGGTTTGGCCTAGAATGTCCCTATTGTGAAGTTTGTACAGCTTATATGCAGCAATACAGTCGTTTTCTGAATTCCCTTCTCAGGTCGTGGCGCTGCCAAAGGGCAACAGTGTGCAGTTTCCGCCTTTCCTGCTATGTGCTTATAAGCTTGCAAGGTGTTGCAGCAGAGCGCTCTGCACCTTGAGTGCAGCATGCCTGCTCTCACCATGAAGCAGGCACTCGGTCCAGGCATCTGGGAACTTTGGTTTAGTCCGCAGCACTGTGATAAGGCCACTCCTAAACTTACATCAGTCGGACATTCACAAAGATCCTTTTTTTTGGCTACGCGCAATGACGAAAAAAGATAAGTAGACCATCTGTAGCTGTTATGAGTAGGTTTATCTTATGCACAGTCTCAGTAATTCTGGAATTTCTTTTCTAGGCCTCTATGAAGCTGCTAGTTCAACACAGCAGCAGGAGTCTGATGCCTGCTCTCACCATGAAGCAGGCACTCGTTCCAGGCATCTGGGAACTTTGGTTGAGTCCGCAGCACTGTGATAAGGCCACTCCTAAACTTACATCAGAGTCGGACATTCACAAGGATCCTTTATTTTGGCTACGTGCAATGACGAAAAAAGATAAGTAGACCATCTGTAGCTGTTATGAGTAGGATTATCTTATGCACAGTCTCAGTAATTCTGGAATTTCTTTTCTAGGCATTTATGAAGCTGCTAGTTCAACACAGCAGCAGGAGTCTGATGCCACGATAATGCCTTCTAAACCAACTAGCCTCCATGTAACATCGAAGATTGGCTGCCTGATCTGCATGGATTGTGCGCACACTATAGTTTGGTCTCACTGTCTACACGTGAACATTTTGTGATTTATAAGTGTATAAGCAAATGGGGGGAGAGTTCCATATTCATTTAGTGTTAAACTCTGATGTTTTCATGAATAAATTATTCAACACTTGACTGAACTGTTTTCACTGTTAGCATGCACCTGAACCAAACAAAATCAAAACTAGGTTCTTACTGGAGAAATTAAGTGTGAAAAATACTGGACACTAAGAAGTGTTAAGACAAAGCTTTTTATTTAGTATTGCATTTGCAACATAGATAGTGGTACCTGAGGAACATCAAGGAAAAGAGACTTTGGTAAATTGCTGTCATTTAATATGCATTTTACATTTTACAAATGCATTCTATGAACATTTTAACAGGGTGATGCATCATAAACTATACATAAATGTTAAAATCTTTAAATTTAAACTGAAGCATCTTTTAAAAAAAATTGTTTAAGTGTTGGGAACATCACATGGGGCATGGGGCTTGAATGAAACACAAATAGAAACGACAAAGGCACTTTTAAAAGAAAAGAATGTAAACCAAAAGTTTACAGGCACTCATAAAAAGGTCTTCATTGATTGGCAGTGCTCATAGAGCATCTAAAGGCCCATCCAAGGCCCAATGCCCACACTGATGGATAGGAATTAGAACAATATCTTCTACCACTTTATCCTGGAAAAGACATTTATAATCATAATACGTCAAAGAAAAAATGGAATCTAAATGAAAGAATATGAGAGAGACACTTACACTATTCACCACTGATCGATCCAGTCCACCGATCAAAGTTGGGAAATCAATCATGGCAGGTGTTTTTCGACACAACAAAATGGAAAAAGTGGATGAGTTAGTTGGTCTTATCTGAGGCTCCAACACTTGGAGCGACTGGACTGATGAATTCCTTCACAGCTGTAAACAGAGCATGGACCATAATAAAACAACAGTATAAAAATCCATTTGAGTGCTCGAGTGCTATAAAAGTTACAATTATTAAAAGGAAATAATAACTTGAAACAAGTAATGCCCCCGAGGCGAGGCGGCGAGGCCCCCTTTCCAAGGTTGCCTCTTTCTCCTGGACTTGACAACTCACCAGAGAAAACCGGATTTGACCAAAGGAGTCGATTACTGGATGGGGAGCTAGAGGTAGTAATTTTTCTATCAGGCATAGTTTTTGGTCCTTTAGCAGATTCTGATTATCTGAAACAAGAAGCAATGACTTTTAACAAGAGTATATAGACGAATAGGACATTCAGGTTATATAGAATGAACAAAGATGTTGAACCATGTTAAACAAAACAGAAAAGCAACATTGATTCTCAATGGGAAAGAATTGGAAACAATGCATTCTCTTTCCCATAAAACAGTCAAACATAAAGACAACTCAGAAACAGAAAGCAAGGTGCATGAAAGAGGAAATAAAGTAGACTTTTCTAGAATGACCGAGCATGACCAAAACATATTCATTTTTTGCAACTACATCTTTCCCCATGAAGAGGCAAAGTATGGCAAGACTTACAGAAAGCAATTACTATCGTCGGTTTAGAGGGTTTAGTGGTGCGAGGGGTGTAAGTAAATCAAACAAGGAATTTAAAGGCGAGCCTAATAGTGGATTTGTGTTTACAGTCACAACCCTGAGACCAGCCACAAAATTCAGAGTGAAAAAATTCAACATAAGCAATACAGACGGTCTAGCAGAGCAGAAGCAATGATAAAACGTTAACATGCTCTATAGGAATCAATAAACGAGGAAATTATTACCAATTTTCTTTATTTTTCCGACGAATTTCGTAGAGAGCGCTTCATAACTTTAAACGACGTTGCAGGACGTGTTGCAGGAGTTCAGATCGTACATTCCTTGAGCAAAGGATGAACATACCCGCACCTCTTTCCTCCACTCCACACTAACCAAAACATATGCAATTGCAGTCATCTGCTGCCGCTACTTACTAAGTACTTTTCAGCTAAACATAAACCATATTGGCTGCTTACGCATGATTTGATGAGAAAAGTAGATTATTCTTTGATACATCAAGAGGTTACGAATCATCTGTTTTTGGGTTCAGTAATGGCAGACACGCAGATTACCGGAGACAACTTTGTAAACAAGCTGTATACCAGGCAAGGTGGAAACACAAAAATCTCTTAATGTCGACCTGTGCCACCTGTGCACCTGTGCCATTTATAGAGGCCGATAGAGGCTCAAGAGACGTTGTTTACTTATGCACACCTAGGAAAGTAAACAACAGACGTTGTTTTGTTTTTGTTTCTTGTCGTGAACAGTCGTGAAGCTTCAAGTAGGTGGCGCTAGTGATACTGGGGGTTCTGCAGACTCGACGCTCATTTTTCGTTATTTCAAACACATTTTTCGTTATTTCAAAGTTAGTATTATTATTATTATTATTATTGTTTCGGGCTGTTTCACGATTCCAGCGTATAAATCAGAAGATAAACCTTCGAAAAACAAGTGGAATAACGTGACAGAACGCTAACGTGAAATAACGTGAAATAACGTGAAATAACGTGAAATAACGTGAAATAACTTGAAATAACTTGAAATAACTTGAAATAACGTGAAATAACGTGAAATAACGTGAAATAACGTGAAATAACGTGAAATAACGTGAAA